>MCFE01000836.1:0-31821 GCA_002104905.1 Basidiobolus meristosporus CBS 931.73
ATTCAAGGGCATTTCACAATAACCCTTCAAGAGCGTTGCCTTCTCTGATGAACCCAAGCCTTGCAAGACTAGCATGCGGATCAGTGCAAGCTAACTTCCCACCAGTATTACTCAACTCCGGCGAGTATGGTGACCTGCCATTGCTGTGAGGACAGGAGCCTCTAATCACTTGCCATTTCAGGCCGTTGAAATCGCATCTATATTTCAGCCAATCTCTGGCACCAATCTTGAGCCTTGGTAAACAGCGCCTATGAAAACGTCGCATTCTAATAGCTGTGGTGCCGTATTCCAGGTATATAAGATGCACGGAGCGGCGCCAGACCCGCCTACCACTGTTGGTCTTTTCTGAATCCCACCGATTCTTGATATCATCCCCAAGCATATGGCCGAACAAATAACAGGACCCGTTGCTGACTATCATCACTACATTTGTATTGAGAAACGTGAAGGCCTTCCTTTTACATATCTTGATGAAGAACGAGACCAATCACATGCAACGTGGCTACTACTCCCGACCGGTTTAATCAGAATGGATCCGATGGCCAAGCGGTGGCTTAGGCTAAACTAAACTAGGGTCAGTCGATCTGATCAGAAGCACCTAGTCATCGATACAAACAAGATATTGAAACCCATCCTCCCAGCATCACCTTCGTCTGGGAATAGATTTGCTCACAATATCGGATTCAGCTGCGAGATAGGATAGACCATGCGACTCCCGCATTCCTAGGAGATCTAATACTGGTTGCGAAGATCAATATATCTACAACCTCGATAAAGAAATTTCAGATGAACTTTCTGGTTAAAACCACATCTATGGTAGCAGCATCAACACAGAATTTTGGTCTACGTTGG
The DNA here is from genome assembly GCA_002104905.1 of Basidiobolus meristosporus CBS 931.73. NCBI lineage: Eukaryota > Fungi > Basidiobolomycota > Basidiobolomycetes > Basidiobolales > Basidiobolaceae > Basidiobolus > Basidiobolus meristosporus. The sequence continues at coordinate 853 of MCFE01000836.1, forward strand.
ACATTATTACACAAGCCCGCTGGGTACCCAATGGCTTGCGGGTTGTTTCCACGACCTTTATTTTGTTCATCGTTATACTAGTGATTTCACCAGGCACCAGAAACGTGGGTCACACAACCGCTAGATGACGACGTTTTGTAATCAGCGAGGTACAACGGTTAATTTGATTCACTACACCTCCCCTCCATGTAAACGGCCAATATGGGGAAGCAGTCTTGGCCTATCACCACACCATTGGCCATCACCCCCAATGAACCCAGATGGCCTACCTGATATGTAGCCCATTTTCTACTGTCACACCCACTTTGAGTCATTCTTCATACTTACCAGGAGCAGGGCAACAAACACGGCGTCTGCTACCTTTCCTCTGGAAGCGCAAGATCTCCACCAGGATGTGAGGCAGCAGAAGCCTGTCCAAGCCAGACGAATTGGCCCCTCGCCCGGCAACGGTTGATTCCGAGCCTACGCCGCAGCTCCTCATCCGGAGTAAATTCAGCCAGAGCCGCCCCGTCGACCGTAAATACGCACAAATAAAGCCCGTTGGAGATCTGGCAGACTGGAGCCGTGCAATCCCGGTAACAGTGGGAAAAGGGGAAGGCTACCTCGTGGTGGGTGCAGCAACCGCTTGCGCCGGGGTCCATAAGCGCCTCGCACCCTTCCGTTTTAGAAGCGGAAGCTACGTACGAGATTTGCACTCCAAGCCTTGTGTAGCCCCATCCATGACATGGTGCCATTTCTGTTCATGAGCTGCAAATGATGCGTATCCATCTTGGCAACGTCAGCCCTATTGGATATGGATACCCTTTGGTAATAAATATTAATGTTTCAAATGGTGTGCCCTCGGCTTTTTTGTTTTCCATCGCTGCAGACTTCTGCAGCCCATTGGGTTTTGTAATCCCGATCATTCTCGACTACAGTGTCCATTGAAAAACTTTCCTCCAATCGGCACTCGGCGCGCCCTCTAATTATGGGCTAACTAAATATTTGGCAAAATTGTCTAATGAAAAGGTAATTTCACTATCCATCAATGAAGAATTAGATCATCCGAGAGCGCTAGATATCCAATTTGTCAAGCTGTCAATCACGCTTCCCCAAAAACCAGTTCATTTTAACCAGTTTTTTTCTACTTTCTATCCAGCGTTTCCGGGCTCAGGATCGGTTTCCCGACCCGCTTCCACCTTTTTACATAAGCCCGCCCAAGTTGTTTGCTTCCTATTTTCCTTGTCGACATCCTGAATTTATTTCGCTCCCTTTTCCCATCCACAGACTAGAGAGCGCACCCACCAGACAAGCCACTCTCTTCCTCCACCGTACCGTTCGTCCAGTCAAGCGAGTTGGCGACTGTTAAGTAACCTGCCTACAAGCGACCATCAACATAGCTGCATCCCTCCAACCCCCAACGGCCATGACATTGTCTGAGGAGCACACCGAGATTAATGCTTCACATGACTCCTTAAACTTCGATGCGTCCAACTTCAAGCAACCCACATTCTGGAGCCATGAGGAGACCAAGCTGCTAATCGTGTTGCGCCAAGAAAAGAACGCCCTTTTTTTATCTATGAAGCGGCCACGGAAGCTCTGGGCCGAGATCGCCGCCGTTTTACAGACCAGAGGCTTCGATAAGTCAAGTGAGCAATGCCACCAAAAATGGAAGAATATGTTGCGTTCGTTTAGAGTATGTCTACTGCACCACCCTTGTCTCTCACGTGCAGTGATACTCACTCAGCATGCTTCACGTCTATCAATAGGAAGTAGAGGAGTATAATGCCAAAGTTGGGCCCACTGAAAAGAAGAAGTGCTCTTTCTATGATGAAATCTCGGAATTTTACCTCAAAACACGGTTCGACTCGCCTAAGCCGTCGGACCATGACGAGCGAGTCTCGCCAGAGTATGTAACCAGGCTGGATACGCTTTGAATGCCACCATTACTAAACGCATCTCTTTTTCTTGTTGGATTCTGCAGTAGTGAGGGCAAGGCGGAGTCGTCCGAGCCGCCACTTTCAAGGTACCTATTTCAGCTGGATCACTCCGTAGTATCCAAGATTAACACCATCGCATTTCCAGTCATCCGGATTTCCAGCACAGCTCCCTAAGCACCTCAGTATTTGATGCAGCATCACCCACATCAAATCCAAATCTCGGATCCTCCATCAATATATCCAATTCGAATCACCACTCGAGGTCAACAAGTAATGACTCAACACGAACTAAGCGCTCGGCCGACAGCATCCTCACTCCCCTCCACAACAAACTTATTCGCATTCAGCAAGAGGGATTTGACCCCTCCGCCTCCCAAGAAAAACTATTTGACGAGTTCCACTTGCTCGCTGATCACCACAACCCGCTAAGTGCGTCCTATCGCAGCCCTCTGCCGCACAAGCACAATCAAGGGTCGCACACCCCGAATGGTGTGAACGGGCATAGCGAAGGAGTCACGAGTGCCGGGTCGAAGGAGGATACGGAGAGGTTTTTCAATTTTTATCGAGAGCAAAGCCTTCGAATGAACACTGGTGTAGAGAAAGCCAGAGAGAATTTCCGGTACACCTTGGAAGTGATAGAGAATTTAGCCAAGGATTTCGCCGAGAAAGAGCATCAATATGCAGACCGCCAAGCTAGAATGTTTGAAAAGTTCGTAGAAGCATTGAGGAAGGATTGATCCCGTCCGGCTGCTCAACGAGTCCGCTCTTCCTTTCGCCAACACTTACATAGAACGAAGAGACTGCCGCATCAGGCAAAATCTAGAGCAAGACGTTGATGTGTCCTATCAGTGCTCTTGCACAACCCTGATTTCTCGGATCGCAGAAGCAAGCCCTAGCTTCAAGGCCTAGGAAGGTTGCTCCAAAAGCATTTTCCTATATGTTTACCACTTCTTTACACTTCCCCACACGGGCACCTTATTGATTTGTACATAAGTAAACCACCTTTCAAACTGCTACCTAGGAATATGATTTTGGTATTGTGGAGCGTACAGGGCCATTAAGCACACACATACTGTCGTACCAGTCGGTGACCGTTTTGGTGCATTGACGACATTCCGCGGTCAGAGGTGGATCGTATTTAGACATACTGATACTGAGCCACTCAGGAAAACTCGACATCCCGCATCTTAACTAAATAAGGACATGGGCTCGCTGGAATTTGAGACTAGATATATATGAGGTGCATAAGTGCTTCACGTCAATACCCGTCCTGGAAGGTAATTCCCCCTACACAGTAGACATGGGCTCAGATTGGCTGTGTATCGGTGGCAGCTACGGTGTTCCTGGGCCTTATTCGCCTGGCCCATTCCTTTGAACAAAACCCAGCCTGGCATTGCACCACCCACAGGGCCCCCCTTTTGCCATCAATCAACGTACGGACCTCCTGTCGCCAACCGTAATGTTTCAACCACGGCCCCCAGCGAAGCGAGAGGCTTCACTCAATGGACAGCTCAATAGAAAACCAGAACCATGAGGGAGCGCATAGTCTGGGCTTTGCGTAAGCAGTAAGCGTCAGGATGCTGCTAACCACATATACCCAGATCTGAGCCCCTTGTTAGCTCCTGCAGACGCAAGAAATCCAATTTGTCCCTCGTCCCATGGAAAACATTATGCTCAATAAACTTGGATGATCAGCGATATTGGTAGACTGTTTCATCTACGCTCCCACAACATCTACCAAGTATAGTGCGGAGATGCAAATTGATTGATATTTCATATTTGACCAGCATCCTGTACTGATAGGGCCGAAAATGCCAATCTCCCAGATGATGACTAGGAATGATTCCAGTGGGTAACACACGCTCCCATTCGGTTAATATTCGGGATTTGTTTGGAAAAAAATTTGAGTGTTGTCTCAGTGATCCAAGAATCAGTAACCAGGCGCTGACCAATTCTTGATGGTCTCCCGCATGTTGTATATTGATCCATCGAATGAAATCCCATCTCCATATTAGAGCCACTTTTTTTCTCCACCATTTTTTATTAAGGTTTGTTGATATCGTGGGTTTTTGAGCTAGCATTTATACTCTGGCGGAGGATTGGGTAGACACTTTGGTGTTTGCATCTCAACGTCTTTTCCAGTCTTTTGAAGACCAAGTGCTGCCAAACTAACCACAAGTGGAGACATATTCGGAAGACGACATTAATTAACCTGTGGCCTTGAAAACTTCAAAGTTGATTCACCTCCCTCTAAGAAGATTCCACTAGAGGTACGATGGTTGTTAACTCCTTGGTGAAACTTGGGTTTCCCTATTCTGGCGAATTCCCTACCTTCTTCGTATTCATGACGGTAACAAGTGTGCTGGTGTGTGTTGGTTTGGTGATAAAGGTAAGGATATGCCGTATCCCTATTCTCCGCGCAAAACGACTTTCTAAGCCTCACCTGTGTAGCTATCGAAGGTGAACCCCAACGTTCTAAAACGAGTCACTTCGTCCTTCTCCCCCACCACCTCAAAGCTGCTACTCCCCAGCACTCTGAGTGCTATGTATGAGACTGGGTCACCGACCTTCTGCGCCCACCAGTTACCCGCTGAGAGAAGTTCGAACCTTAGCGCTGATAAGCATTTTGTCCATTTCGTGGAAACCAAAGACGTACGGGTTGCACTCAACAAACCAACAGCTTTGCCAGCCAAGAAATCCCTAGACGAACCTGGTAGCAATTCACCTCACGAAAACCGTACATCCCAGGCTGCGCCTTCTAATGAAACCAAACCTGAAAAAGAAAAAGCCTCCGACACGGAGTCTCCCAAACCCAAACCCAAACCCAACCACACCTTAATCGCTAACCCCAAGGAGCTCAACAGCACACGCCTCGAAAAGGCTCCTACCGACCCTTTAAGCTCGGAGGCCAAATCGAATCCTCGCCCGGGAAAAACCAATGACCCCGTCCCGGCACCCGACACATCGCAGGCCAGTCTTCTGGATGACAAGGATTTTATAGCCATTGAGAAGCGACGTCGACGAAAAAACAAAAAAAGCAAAGCCCAAGCACAGCACGTTCCACCGGCTGAGAACAAAGCGAATATCCCGAAGCAGGACAAGCAAATTCGTCGGCGTCAGAAGTCCTCATCCACCGAATCGTCGCCCCATCCGAGCCCTACTAATTCCCCAAAGGTGGTCAAATTGGTTCTTCACAAACGATCGCCCGATGGCCAGCCGCGAGCCGATATATGCGGCCCTCGGGTAGCACCGACTAACAGTACAAACGTCCCAACCGTACCAAATCCTAGACACTCCCATTCCGCTGAACCTGCTCCTCGGGCTACCTTTATTAACATGGGATATGATTATCAGCAATGGTATTCCCCGTTCTCCTCTGGCTTTCATGTCGATATATTTGACCGTGAGCTTGGGCGTAAGCAGCAGCCTCGACTCCCCACACATCTTACTTCGTCATACCATTCAGTAGTTAAAAAGTCCCCCATGGCTTCACACGGAGATGGTGTGTTAGGTGATACACATTCCAGATATATCCCTCAAGGACGGCAATTCTCGTTGTTTGAACGGGGATTTTGAGGGAGTTTTCCGACCAATCATTTGGTTGACCGGTGCACCTACCTTGGGCCCCAACGATTCTATCGTCCCTTGTCAAAGAAGTTATCGAATATCAAAGAGAATTAATATGAATGTAGATAGATTTTAGTGCTTTGTATATTCATGCGCGAATAAGAGTTGCTGACTGCAGTTAGCCCAAACCTAAACTAAGATTGGCCAATGACCAGCTTAACATGCTCCCATTACATATGTATCCCCCGTGTCTTGCATCATTGACAGCTGGACTTGCTATGCGGTATTGTGTCCGCAGGGTGGTTGGGCCCAGCTCAATCGTTGGTACGGAAGCGAGGCCAAGGAGGGATCCGAGATTTCTCAGTGGCTGCCTGTGCTCAGTGAGCTTAGGTCTGAGGGATCTCATCCTTATCACATATGCAGAAACCATGCCAACTGGCTTGGCGCTAGCCATATTAGAGATTCATTGCGGTGTAGGGAGCACTGACCCTAAGCTAGAGGTGCTACACATCATATGATCCCAGGTTCGATGCAGCCTGGAGTCACCTGAACCGATAACGTGACATGGTGATTGAAAGTGAGGGTTGATTGTCATGGGGCAGATTGGGCCAATTGCATGGTGATGCTGGTGAGGGTGCGATCCATCATATCCTCCTCCCTTAGCATCAAGGAAAAAAATGAAAAAAATCACCCCGGCCGGGATTGGGCCATTCCGCTCCCTTAATTGAATCCCAATTTTGGTGTTTGAGATTCCTTCTCTTGTGTCTTTGGTATCCAACTGTCCGTTCAATATGGTACGTGCATGACAGCCATCAATCCATGCAGTCAATCCATCCATCCCGTTTAGGGTTGGAAACGATGCGGCCCAGAAGCCACCCCTTTTCTTGTGTTCCATGATGCTAACGCGTTGCTTCTTCTGTTTCTCTTTCGTCTACTAGTCCAAGAAAGCCGGAAAAGTTCAGAAAACCCAAGAACCCATCTCTCTCGGTCCCCAAGTTCGTGAGGGTGAGCTCGTCTTCGGTGTTGCTCACATCTTCGCCTCTTTCAACGATACCTTCGTCCACGTTACCGATTTGACTGGCCGTGAAACCATGGTCCGTGTTACTGGCGGTATGAAGGTTAAGGCTGATCGTGATGAGTCCTCCCCTTACGCTGCTATGTTGGCTGCCCAAGATGTTGCCGTTCGCTGCAAGGAACTCGGCATCACTGCTCTTCATATTAAGATCCGTGCTACCGGTGGTAACGGACCCAAGACCCCTGGACCCGGTGCTCAATCTGCTCTTCGTGCTTTGGCCAGAGCTGGTATGAGAATTGGTCGCATTGAGGATGTTACCCCCATTCCTACCGATAGTACTCGTAGAAAGGGTGGTCGTCGTGGTCGTCGTTTGTAGATGTTATTGCGATATTCCTATATCTATTACTGCAGCTCGAATAAATCACCAATTCTTTGCTACAACACATACTTCAAGGTGAACAGCAATTTCCAACGAAACTGCCCACGCAGTAATATCGTAGAAAGTCTAGTGGTTGCCCTCTCACTGGGTTAGTATCCCAATGGGATTCCCGCAAGTTGTAATAAATACGGAACGTTTACTAGGATATATGACTACAACAGCTCATTTGTGCAACATCTTCGATACATTAAAAATGGACTTGATTGATTCTTGAGAGTTGGTAGATTTCGCGGAGCTCTTTCGATCAAGAATGGAGCTGCGACTGGTTCCAGCTAGAGATGGAGGAAGGGTGGATAGGACCTTGAGTTTCCGGCTTTTTGCGTCTCCAAGGATAGTGTTACGACCCCTAGGTTTCCCCAGTGACTGCTTGAGCTTCTGACCAGTGCTGGATGCCGGGGTGTATTTTAATTGTGGCTTATCAGCACTCAGTGTGGCGGCTTGGTTGGGCTCTGGAGTGAATTCCTTACGGGCGACTGTACCAAGTGACTGTTGTTTCTTCCCAATGGTCACCTTTTTTTTCTTTGTCGGGCCTGTCGAAGCGATAGGTGGAGTATCGGCGTTTTCATTACTTATTCCCAGGTGCTGCCTCTTTCGATTGAAAGTGATCTTTTTCCTTGGATGAGTATCTTTAGGTGTGTCCGTTGGTGACCTTTGTAAGATCGGGCTATTCGGACTTGTTGGTATCTCACTTGATTGAATGGGTGGGACATGTTTCAACTCCGGATCTATATCAATGGGTGCGTTTGCAACGGCCCCCCCAACCTGCCTCGTACTACGCCTTAACTTCAGCTGCGATATTGTCCCCGGTTCAGGTTCCTTGACCGAACTATCGCTTCGCTTTTTTGTAGACTTCACTTTTGATTTTATGGGCTTCTGGCCAGCTGATTCTTCTGCAGCATCGTCAAATGGCGCAATGGCTAAGGACTTACGACGCTTACGGGGTGGCTTAGCAGGCAATGCTTTGGAGGTCGGCTCATCCTCACGGCCAATTCTTTCTTGCGAAGTCAACAGAAGTTCCTCTTTGTCCAAAGTGGTAGCTCCTTGAACTAAAATAGACGGAGCATCCAATGTCAGTTTATCTTGACCCATCTCAGCACCCCCACCCCATAGAATTCCCGATTCCCTACATTTAGCTAGGAGCTGCGCATTTTTCGCTTTTTCTGCATGCAATTCTCTCTAATGTACGATAGAAATGTCAATTTGGGTCAGAAGGTGTGAGTAGCCTAAACATTTACACTAGTCTCCTCGACACGATACATCATCTCGTTTCTTTGCTTCTCGTAGGTGTCCAGCGTGATTCTGGCCTCTTCCTGCAGCCGATCAATTGTTTGCTCAAGTTCAGATACTTTTCCTTCAAGTCTTCGAGCTTTTTGAACGTTGCCAGATTTCTCCAAGAATAGCTGTCTACGTCCCGCTTCGATTTCCTTTTCTAGTATCAACTCTAGTGTATCAAATCTCTTTTCGAGATCGCTGGCAATAAGAGTATGCTTACGCTCATGTTGGAGCCTCATGCCTATCTCCGCCTTCTCCTTGTGAAGTTTCTGCGCCTCTTGGGTTTCTGAAGTCAGTCTTCCCAGAGCCCGACTGTGCGCTTCCTTGAGCTCGCGATAGTTCAAGCGAAGGGTATGAAACATGCGCTCAATAGATTCCAATTGTATCTTGGTGGCGAGCAAAGAGTCCTTCGACTTTTCATATTCGCCAGTTTTCTCCTCAAAGGATTTCTAGTGGCGGATTTAGAAATTCAGTTGCACGTGGAAGTAACCTAACCAGACAGACGAGGTCACCTGGAGGGCAGCCAGCTTCAGTTGAAGATCCGTACACTTCAATACTAAATTATCTCTTTCGGCGGTAACAATGGCTACACGCAACTTATCAGACACTTATTCGCGAGCTCTTTCGCGTAACCTCGTCCTACTTACACAGATGAACACGAGCTCGGCGAGCATCTTCTTTTACTGTTACCATTTCGGCAGACATGGCGGAAGAGGATACTTTAGCATCAAGCATGGATGTGACTTCACTGGTTTGCAGCTGGATCAACCCGAAGTCAGTCGATGGTCGTACCGCTCAGTCAAGCAAGTCCCCTACCTCCTTGTACTGCTTCTTCACATCAATGCAGTCTTGAGCTAGATCGTGGATCTTGTTTTCTAGCGAATGATTGATCCCTTGAAATTCCTGAAGTAAAGTTTCTTGTTGACAGAGAGTTCCATACCGAGCTTTGTATTCGATCTGGAATATACTTGAATCATCCGCACAGTCAAGTCTCACCCAACTCTATTCCCTACCTGGATGTTTTTGACTTCATTCTTGTACTGCCTCTGCTTCACCTCGAGCTGGGTTACTCTACGGTCGATTTTGTTCAGTTTCTAATGTGAAGTTCGAGTAAGCTCGGGGTCCATCGATCAGAGCAAGCATCGACATACTTCGCGCGTTCTCATTTTTCTCAGGGCTTGGGCAAACTCCAGTAACTCCACTGTTTCTTGATCTAGATGTCCGTCGTCGGCCTTTGGGAACTAAGCATTCAGCTTATGAATGAGCTGACCGATCAAGTACTACTTACCGCAACATTGAACACGAACAAACTCTTGCAGTTTCCAGAGAAAAAGTCTGATACGGCTCAACAGAAGCTCCAGCAATGTTGGTAATGACTGCAACTTGCCTGATATGAAGGGGGTTAGGCACGTATCTTCATACGGCAAGGGGCCGAGGAACGATCCAGAAATCAGTTGGGAAACCGTCCTTCCTAAAGGCTCAACCTCATAAGCACTAGATTAGATCGCAGAACAGCCTGGTCTCTTACGCATTAGACAGAAAGACTTGGAAACACCATCAACTGTGGAAGCGAAAAGGTCGTCTTCGGTAACCATGGAATTCACAGGGATATACTGGGGAACACCCATGTCCACCTACATTTTCCAGTTTAACGAATCCTTCCGTTTGGGTCAATTGTTGGCATACGGCTATAGTCACTGACCAGATAGAGCGTCCCGGAAGTAGGGTCATTACCAGAGGTTTCAAATCGGATGGCAAATACGAAGGGCGTGGTGGAACCTATTATGCATAGTCACCCAGATGTAACAAACAGTGATCTCAATCAAGAAAAGTGTACCATAATGAAGAATTCTCTCGATTTCATCCAGTGATCGGATGTGTTTTAGAAAGGGATCGATGCCACGGCGCCGAAGCTCAGCTATATCGGGGAAAGATGTCGGTTAAATAGCCCATTGATCATGTTAGTAGAGCAGGTTACTACCAGTCACAGAAAGCTCTGTTTGTAGATCAATGCATGTAGTCTCGGTAATGCCCAAGTACCTGTTTTGACACAATGGAGAATTAGAAGTCAGCTGGTTTCCGAGCTATAGCCAGGTTACTTGCGCGCAAGAAAGAGTCAGATTGGTTTGTTCCTGAATGTCCATCTCCTTCAGCTTGTTCACAAACGGGGTCAACAGCTTGATTCTGAACGATACGTCAACACCGCCATGCCAGAGTCCTTGAAAATATAGCCGCATTACCTGTTGTACATCGTGTTGTTGCTTATACTTTGGTGGCGTTACTGCGTAGAAAATATACATCCTTTAAAATGATCCACATACCCGACTCCTACATTGAAGAACATACAGTTGCCTCCTATATGGAACATCAGCATATTCCACTGACGATATTCGTCGAAAGCCACTTACCACGAGCAGCAAAACAGATCCCATCATCTATTCTGCTGTCACTAAAAGCGCCCAGCTCTTGCGGGCTATAGCAACGATCGAAATACAATCGCTCTCTAGATAGTGGACTTAGACTCCATGATACTTACGGGATCTTGCGCCTCTCTGCAAACGTACCTTCCTGAAGGACCACCAAATCCTGCCATCAAGTGATGTTAGATAGAGATTGCATTGCGACGCGAAGGCACTAACGCAAACCTTGCTCGGGTGTCAGAATAAGACATCGATTGTCTTCACTACATACAACCGTCTTCAAGCTATTCGCCGACGCTGACACAGAATGTACCTGTACTAGTACACTGACATTACCAATGGTGCAAGCCATGTTGTGTATACTGTGGGTTTATCGATATTGGAGAGTTCAACAAGCGTGGTGATATATTATTCACCGCTGACGGCTACCGGGAACATTTTATATTGAATGCCAACCGAGCCTCTCCCGGGTTTGCTCAAGAGTATCAATCTGCCAATCATTTCCATATTTAACCAAGATAGTTTTCAGATCGTTATGTGGTTGGAATACATCGTTAGAAGCCGTTCCTCCCAAAGCTGCTCTGTGATCAATGAAACAATATCTAATTTCAGGCATCAGGTGAAGAGGTGAGGTAAGTGTTTTCCAAAAGTTTGGACACATGCTCTCGTCTTTTGTATTATGGACAGTCATGTCCCAGACATGCTGAACACAGTTTGGTAATCGAGCGGCACAGGTGTACTGATGATCCAGAAACTTGCCTGGATCCCTCCCTCTCATTATCTCTAAGGAACATCTTAAGCTCAGAGTTTGGTAGAGCTGAGGTATGTCGATTTCTGGTTATAAACGTTATAAACGTGAATTTGGGCATCCCCACAGACTGATAAGTGTCATGGACCCTGATTATTGTGTTCGTGAATAATGCATTCGGGTGATATGTGTTATGATAATGGTGTCACGTGGAATTTCTTTGGCGAACCAATCCGTCAAGGAAACAGTCCGCCAGGCGGGATTTCGAATCAACCTGAGCAGAAATCAAGCAGGACGGAAAGATGCAGTATTTGTATGTATGTATGTATGTATATATATGGACAAAATAACCGAGGTTTAGCATTTCCAAAGGCCCAAGCATTATAGTGGATCTTTCGCACCATCTGCGGAACCAGGAGTCCTAGTACAGTTTTCTGGTAAATGGTTGTACAACGAGATGCCTCGTTCATTCCGTTAATACACAGATTTCCTTAAAAGCTAGTGTTGCATCCTATTTCTTATGGTGCACCCACTTCTCATCGTTACCCCCTGAAATAGTATTGACTTCCACCCCTGTGGTGGGATTGTTGGTACTGTATCAGCACGCTGAGCCACTACCTGACTGATGTGTTTCCTAAAAATAATCAAGCTGCATACGTCAATCAGTCGCCTAATATACCACTGGGGATCCGTTTCTGCAGAATTTTTTTACACGATTGCGACTACGAATGTCTGCCATTAGTATCACACAATTCACCTAATCCATGAGATTGTTATTATTTCCTGACAAATGTGTGACTAGCCTAAGAAGATCGATTTGCTTCTACCACATTTTCGTTTTTGCTCGACCATGCAGACGAATGGCAGCCTGAAGGGTGGGAAGATTCCTGACACCAATATGCACGGTAACCTGTCAAAGTCTGATATTATCGATAATCTCTGCTATTGAACCTAGGTTCCCGCTCAATCAACGTACTGGCTACTAAGCAATTTCATTTATGTTATTATACTATTAGCAAAAAGTTTTCTCACACTTCATGCCCCCGTCATCAGTGATGTTTTCCTTTATTTATAACCCTGGTTTGCATTACGCTAGAAGTTGACCTTTTCTCTAGTGAAATATGTCTCGTATCTTTCTCTCGATTCGTTCCCTTTCCAAATTGTCTCCCTCAAACATGGCTACTCGTCGCTACAGTTCAAGAATTCATGAGGTAGTTGCCAATGAGCTTCAGGCTACTAGAGATGCGGGAACCTTCAAGAGCGAGCGTATCATCACCACTCCTCAACGTAGTACAATTCGAGTTCAAGATCCCAACAACAAGAGCAACACCACCCAGCAAATCAACATGTGTGCCAACAACTACCTTGGACTTTCGGATCACCCCGCAGTTGTTGCCCGTGCCAAGGAATATTTGGACTCCCATGGCGCCGGCCTCTCCTCTGTTCGCTTTATCTGTGGTACCCAAGATATTCACAAGAAGCTTGAAAAACAGATCAGCGACTTCTACGGAACCGAGGATACCATTTTGTATGCTTCCTGCTTTGATGCCAACGCCGGTATCTTCGAGGTTCTTCTGAACGACCAGGATGCCATCATCAGCGATGCCCTTAACCATGCTTCAATTATCGATGGTATTCGTCTGTGCAAAGCCAAAAGATTCAGATACCAGAACTGTGACATCGCAGGTACGAATTGCTCGATGATCTCGTTCTCAGACGCAACTGGCCTAACCCACTTCAAATAGATTTGGAAAAACAACTTCAGGCGGCCGACAGCCAAGGCGCCAGAATTAAGATGATTGCAACCGGTAATCCCCCCGTCGCCAATTTCTTCGACACTACGTTTCTGTACTAAACCTTGGCCATTTTCAGATGGTGTCTTCTCCATGGATGGAAAGATCGCTCCCCTAGACAAGATCTGTGATGTGGCCGAGAAATACAACGCCGTCATCTTTGTGGACGATTGCCACGCAACAGGATTCTTGGGCAAAACTGGTCGTGGTACTCCCGAGTACTTCGGTGTTCAGAAACGTGTACACATCGTCAATTCCACATTAGGTAAAGCCTTGGGAGGAGCTGCTGGTGGCTATACTACTGCTACTGCCGACATCATCTCTTTGCTTCGCAACCGTAGTCGTCCCTACCTGTTCTCCAATTCCCTACCTTCGCCTGTTGTTGGTGCTGCTTCAGCAGCCATTCAGCTCGTTGACGAGGGCAAGGCTGGGTTGGATCGCCTTTGGGCCAACACCCACTTGTTCCGCAGCAAGCTCACCGCTGCTGGATTCACTGTTAGAGGTGACAACCATCCCATCAGCCCAGTCATGTTGGGCGATGCTCGTCTTGCTTCTGAATTTGCTGACGAGATGCTCCAAAAAGGAATCTATGTTGTTGGCTTCTCTTACCCAGTGGTCCCTAAGGGACAAGCTCGTATCCGTGTCCAATTGTCTGCAGCCCACACCACCGAGGAGGTTGAAAAGGCTGCCAATGCGTTCATCGAAATTGGACGCAAGCGCGGTGTCATCCCAGCTGGAAACAAATTGTAAATTTAATATTGCCTCAATCGACTGTTTCGTACGAATCGATGAAGAAATAAATGCTTCATTGTATCCGAAATCCAACCTGAGGTAACCGATATCCTCAGTCGTGCAACGAGTGTGGCTTCGCAGCTAATTCCAGAATACTCCCCAGCCTTCATAAAGTTCCTGCGGTCTGTATGGACGGATTAGCGGGCTTATCTGTTAGCAATACACGTATGTAGCAGAGATCGCCAGCATGGGCATTGCAGTATCCACTGGGACTTTTAATGAATAGGTTTCGAGCTGGTTGATTGTAGTGATATCGGAAATTATCCTTGTTGGAAATCTTGCCAATAATGCTAATAATCGAAAGCCATCAACGGCTAGGGCGTGCCAGCTAATCGGGGTTTTTGTATCTTAAGCAGGCCGATTGGGTTCTTGTGGTGCACCCTTGAAGTATAAGACATGGGTGTGACAAATTGCTACAGCTACACTGAGTTCTTCTGGTGGCCCATGATGATTTGTACAAATGTCGGAAAGATCTAGGCATATTTGAAGGCTCTTAATTAATGGAGCATTCAAAGGCAAGAGAATGATCAATTAATTTGAACATCAATAGAGGGGTGACCAATAACTGCAAGCCAATGGTGATGCTCACATCCATTGCATTCGACATAGTAGCCAGCCTCATACTAATGGCTAGCCAAGAGTGCTTAGCTTTTAACCGGAAAATGAGTCATTTGACGTATCTCGTATTGAACTATCTATCCATTTCCAAGCAAATTCACACAAGGAATTCACGCGGTGATATAGGAGTTGATATTGGGCTTCCGCCGCGGCGTCTGAGAAATCGAATCCAGTAATTTCAGACACATTTCACCTCTAGTGCTGCAAGTCTGCCCTGCATTAAATACACTGGCTGCAAAGCTCAGACTTGCCCTGATGGACTGCGGAGATGTAGATGATGAGACATTGATGCTCGAGACTAGGTCAACCATGCTTGTGCACCATATCGCCAGCTCTATCGGTGGATTCACTCAGACTCGCTGCACAGCCGATGCAGCCTAGACGGAATGTCGAGATTCGAAGGGGTTACAACGTTGATTTTCAATGTTTTCCATCGGATTCGGATACTCCAAGAATACTGGTCTGAAGGCACATCTTGCATTTCCATTCATGTGCAAGAGCCATTCCTCACCACAAACTAGTTTCGATTGGTGACTGACTGAGGCATGTTCTACTCACTTTACATATGATACTCGAGTTGTTAGCTAACCAACCACTTTTAGTTAGGTAGACAGCCCAACAACTTGACTCTGTGAGACACAAAGTAGCCTCTCCAACAGGGTTGCCCGTGTTCAAGCCCCAGCTTATTGGATGTGATAATCGAGATTTCAAGCTTCAGGCAGTCCCAAAGTACTCACAAGGATCTACAGTCAATGAGATCAGTCCATTTCATTAACGGTCTCAGTGGATGCATAGCAGTGCCGAGCGTCATGTGGACAGGCTTCAAAAACCGGTAACCCGTTAAACCCAAAGTAATACATAGAGGGGTGACTTCAGCAGGCCGATAAATTCGCAATTAGCCCAGAGGTCGATGCCCAGTTTCGCATTCTTAAACGGCATTGTGGCACGTTCATTGGCGTGATATCCCTGATTGTATCTTTAGCGCTTGGCAAACAGCGGCTAATCAACCAGATGGGTCGCACTCGTCCAAAATCACTGATAGCTGCTATGGAAATGATTTTCCTAACCGGACACACCAGCCATTCCTGTCGCTAGCATATCTGACGGGCTTCAACCTGTATGGATGGAGGAACACCTTTATCAAAGGGCGCCTCATGATCTGTCATTGCTGTGGGCCCACAGTGAACGACCCATTCGCCACAGCCTTGGGGGTGGGGTAACATGTAGCATGGTGATACAGAGCAGGGTTGATTGATAGGCATAAATTGGATGTCTTGCTCGAGATCTCATATCAGGCCCCGTGGCCATGATGGTCCATCAGGGCCTCTGATATAGTCCTTGGCCACCGTGATCTGCTGCCAGGTAAGAAAAATTCTACTCACTCGTGCATCAAGGTGAGCAGTTGGGTAAGTATCATCTGGATCGGTATGACTGGATGGATTGGGATTGGAGTCCTAATGAGTAGTCGGTAGAATTCACCTATGATTAGTTGGTAACTTTACCGAGCGGTCGCTGACCATTCACAGCCAGTGTCGCCGTCCAGCGAGTTCGTAGCAATCAGCAATGCTGCTTTTCCTGATCCGTTTCTCGTCGTGATTGGAGACCATTCAATCTCTCATGGTGTGATGTGGAGACCGACATCGCTTGGAGTGGGAACAGTGCGAAGCTGTAATCTGATACACACTCGTGCATCGTCTGCTCAAACTTTAATCCTCTTCGTTGGTCTGAATGGGCGACGGGGACTTCCAAGCCCTAACGAACACGTGCTGATTGGCCAGATGCCGAAGATAGTGAGCTAATATCTTTTGGCTACTTGTCTTACTTTATATTAGTCTCACATAGCTACACTTCAATTTGTCACTGGATCGCAAGATAGAAAATATCGAAATAGCGATCAGAGGCTTGGGGACATTTTCACACAAATGAGATACAGCTCTGACGCACAGAAAGATCTAAACTCCGAGAGAGAGAGAGAGGGAGAAACCGCACCACTTACAGGTGAAAGGGTCTCTAGAATCTGGAATTTAATTAACCTGATCACTATTGATTGAATCATGGACATTCAGTTGCCCTCCAGCAATATATAAGCTCGAATTATCCGCATGGTTGATGTCAGTCATGCATTGCTGAGAACAGCTGCTCACACACTCTCGTAGCTAAGCTTAGAATTATCTATTGCCCTTGGTAGCCTACTTGTTCTGCTCCACCATCCCTCAAGCTATATCAGAGATACCCTTCGTCAAAAGTAGCATACTCTCATATTACTCTTGGTGGGTACTATCAGTGTCGTCCTCTCGCTCGCTGCCTTCATCGCCGATCTACCCATATAACCTGCTGATTGATTACACATCGAGGTACAGTACTACAGTTGGACATCGCCAGCCTTGATATCATGGAAAAGGAAGCTTTTGGCTATTTCGAATCGGCCTACAGTGCCACTTACGCTGCATCTACCCTGGGTAGCGAACACGCAGGATTCCTCTCCACCGATCAAGGGTTGGATGATTCCTTTGTATCAATGCTAGATCCATTTCAGTGTCCGGATTTCTGCAGAAACATGCAGGCGTTGTCTGGAATAGGTATTATCATAACTCACTTCTTTGGAACAATCACCACAAGTGCTCACCTTCATCTATATAGAGCAAACGCCTCGGTTATTGTCAGACCATCTAAACCATGAGGGGTGGTCTCAATCACTAATTGGCTTCGGTATGATGGGTGGCAATGAGTTGAATTTTGAATGCTTGCCTGAAAGCACAGTTAGATATGAGGCACTCGTCGGTGCGGACTCCTCTTCTGAGTCCAACCTTTCTTCTCCCATGAGTGATAGCTTCGATATTGATAATATGAGGGATGATTCTAGGGCACCACTAGAACGCTGCTACCACAGCGTCTGTCAGCCTTTGAGTATGGGTCGTGTTGATCACCGGGTCTTTATTTCAGGAGACCCGGCTCTTGGGGAGTTTATACATCCACACAGGGGCAAACATCTTCCTCCGAGTTTGGACTTGTCTTCGGACCGCAAACAATTCTTGTTGTGCTCTTCCATGACCTCAAATACCGCCAACTCTACGATTCCGGAAAAAGACGTTGTGTGTAGTGCCAGCAGTACCCCGCCGCTGACTCCATCAGCCATAGCGAACACTTCCTCCTTCTTCCGTCTGGCAAAGCCGAATCGGTCTGCTCGTCGTCAATCACGTTTAATGGAGGCAGAGAGGTTGGATCACAAGCCAGAGCCCAGGAAGGCTTCGGAAAAGAGAAAGAAAGAAGGAGTGGAGATCAGCAATGAAAACTCCGAAATCAATATCTGCACGTATTGCCAACGACCATTTAAGCGCAAGCATGATCTACAACGACATGTGAGATTACATACCGGAGAAAAGCCCTTCCGCTGCAATCAGTGCTCTCTGTCATTCTCACGGACTGACACACTACGAAGGCATCTACGCCAGTCGCACAGTTACTTCGAGCATCCAATGCTCTTCAATATATAAAGGGAGGGGCTGTTGTTTGGTAACTGCCCTTTGAATGGCGAAATACAGCTGGTTTGTAGGCCGATATTGATCTTTTCTTCCTTCGTAAATTGTAAAAACCATTCGCATCTTTCGACAGCCGTTTTGTCTGGAGTTGAGTTATGTAATATTAAGCTGTATTCAATACCGTAAGAGCTGGCTATCCCCCCACTTCCATCCCTGTTCTATCTAGTTGTGTTAAAATACCATTGAAGCTCATATATGTTTTATCATACTCTTGGAACCACCATGCGGGCTCAGGTCTTGGGCCCAATCTGGAATTTAGAAGAGATTTTCGTATTGCATCTGTTGATTATGGGTTGAAAATAAAGTCCTTATGCCGAATATACGACCGGGAAGTACAAGGGTTGGGGTTAAGTGTTGGCTGGGCCCTGCTAATACTTCAACGGGCAGTTGTTGAGACTGGCCATCCTTTCCGACAATCTACGGCGGCCACTAGGTGTAACTTATTCCTGATCAATGCACAGAGTGGATTACAGACACTTGGGCATGCTATCATGCATGAGGATAGATAGCTAATGCTTCATTAACACTGATGTCCGAACCTCTACCCGCAAGATAGATCATTGGGCATGCAACCAACTATAGACTTACTGATGTGGTGCTCTATGTGTGCTATAGGCGTATGTTTCTAGCTGTTAGAGTATCGGGCAACCAGGAAAATCATTTGCCAACTGATTTGTGCAACTCATATCCTGTTGGAACGAACCCTGTGAGTCAGCAAATTGACCATTAGATATTCACGTGAATGTTCCCAAACTCGGCTGCTGTATGTCAGATACATTCGTGTGAGTTTGGGGTTTTGTATTAGATACCATAAAGGTACATCAGCGGAGGTATTTACCCGGATTCATCAATCGAGCCTGATTAACTATTTGTAGCACTGGCCCACGAAAGGATATTTTTGACTCACAGAAAGGTAGACTGGAGAGAGTAATGCCAGACATTTCTTAAGGCGCTAATTAAATTAAGAATCTGTCTGCGATCTGCATAGCCGTGGTCTTCGGGCATGGATGAGCTTGCTGCTTGTAAGGAACAAGATGTTGCTGACAAGGCATATGAGAAGCAAATACACATCACTCAATCAGAGGGCTCCATAGATTGAATGCTCAAATTTATATAGCTTCTATTAAGTGGTATGATTGCAGGACTATACGTGATAAAGGGAAATACATGTGCCAACAGAATGTTATGGGTATCGGCTCCCGATCTCGCTATACATGCATTCGATTTCGGATTCGTATTTTTGTCGGACCTCGTTCCGCTTCAGCTTGAAAGTGGGCGTGAGAAGATTGTTTTCGACGGTAAACGGCTGGGTAGAAATACGCAAGTTGCGAATATTTTCGAACCCCTTCAGGCCTTGCTGGGCGCCGTAGTCACGAAGCTGCTTCAAATAGTGAGCCTGGATCTCCTTGGACTGGCATAACTGCTCTACAGGAACATTCTCCAACTGCTTCTCTCGCGCTATCTCTTGGATCAACTCCGGATTGGGGATAATAATGGCCACCAAGTATGCCTGTAATGAGTTGCCGTACACGAACGACTGGGCAACCAGTTCGTGTTTGCAGTAGATATTTTCGATTCTTTCCGGCGAAATGTATTCCCCTTGCGCTAGCTTGTAGATGTTTTTCACTCTGTCAATGATAACTAATCGACCTCGTTCATCCCACATCCCAACATCTCCAGTGCGACACCAGCCTTCGTGATCTATCACCTCTGCTGTTTTTTCGGGGCATTTGAAGTACTCTCGGAAAGCAAGACTTCCACGAGCCCACACTTCCCCCCGTGGAAAAGGTTCATCCAGGCTTGAATATCCCATACTTGGAATATCTACCAATTTGATTTCACACCCAGGTAATGGTGGTCCGGTGCTCCCCGTTTGAAGATCACCTCTAGTGGTCACAGTGATAGCTCCTGCTGCTTCGGTCTGTCCATATGCTTCGTAGACGTCGCAGGAAAAACATATACGCAGAAAGTCAAGCACTTCCGGGAGAATCGGTGCAGCGGCAGTCAGAATGGTTTCGACTCGCCCGCCAAGTTTACTCCGAACTTTCCCAAACACTAACCAATCCCAAATTCGATGGGTTGTTATGCCATTCCTGAGATTGGCTTCTTTAGCAGCGTAGGCTTTTTCGAATAGATACTGAGTTATTCCCCCTTGTTGCTTCACCTCCTGCATCACCGTGTCGTAAATACGGTTGAACAGCCGAGGGACACTGATGAATAGTGTTGGCTGGAGCTCTTGCGCGTCGTCAAAGAGTTTTGTGGGATTCCCTTGGTAGAATCCTATTCTGCCACCATGGTACATCACATAATTCTGGATGACCCGTTCGAAAACATGGGCAAGTGGAAGGTATGATAGGTGAACCGTGCTGCTATCTAGCTTGAAGAGCAAGTCCAACTTTGCCATCTGGATGAACGACTCATACTCAGTTAGGAGTGTACGATGGGTCAGTACCACTCCCTTGGGGGCCCCGGTGGTCCCGCTGGTGTAAGAAATGGTAAACGTATCATCCAGTTCAGGAGGGGAGCCCTCTACAGGCTCTTTCCTTCCCAAATCCTCCACTTCTGCTAGCGAAAAGATGCTTACGGATGCTGCTGAAGCAAGCAGAGTCAGTTTCTCGTCAATACAATCCATGATCACTATCTTCTCCAGCGTAGGAAGTTTATGCCTCATCGAGAGCAATGTTTCGGCTTTGTCTTTGGTAGCCAATACGATCTTCATCTCCGTTTGATTGATGATAAATTCAATTGCTGCCGAGCCTAAGGTATCGTAGAGTGGCACCGAGATGTAGTTATGGAAATATGTGGCCTTCTCAGCCAGTACCCACTCGACTCTATTGATAGCAAATAGGCCCAATGGCTCACGCGCTCTTAACCCGAGATGATGTAGCCCTGACGCAAGATTGTGCATCCTAACAAACACCTCCTGATAGGTATACCACACATAAGGGCCTGCAACACCGTTGGACAGCTTCCGATGTCCAAGACATGGGCTATCACGGGAGATATCGAGGCCTCTCATGAACACATCATGCAATGAGTTGATACCAGGAGGGGTGGCGATCAATGTGCCATTCCCGACTAGGAAGTGTCGCCGAGGCTAGCGCTATGTTAGATGAGATATACATGGCTGAGTTATGCAGCAGGTACACTACCTTCCCTTCACCCGATACCACAGGTGCATTTGGACTTTCGATTGACAAGAGCTCAGGCAGCATCAGGGCGAGAATGGAGACCTCAAAATGAATCAAGGTGTCTTTTATAGATCCAAGGTTGTCCGAGGGGAGGCCTGCAGTTGTATGCTTCTCATACAAATTACCGTCTGCCAAATTTCATTCAACTGGTCCGGAAGAGCATAAAATCATCCCAAAACCGCCTGCCCAATCAAGGGCCCGCCGCAATTGTTTACTTGGGCATCTGCCGGAATAAAACTAGAAGATATACCAATCCGATACCGGTGATCCCTAAAATGAGGGTGATGGAAGAACCGCCTTGATGCTGGTCGGAAAGAATACGCTCTGCTTGCGCATCCTTCAGTTTCCCTCGTGTCGAGCATGCCCAGTTCCCTCAGCCGACCAAGGCGATGTAGAGGTGTGGGCAGTCTGTGGCGACCGCGCGACTCTGAGTTAACTTCACCAGTTGACCGACCAGGCTCCCTTGGTCATTGGCTGAGGTTGGGGAAGCAAATCCTTATTATCTTTAGTCTAGCCTCTAGGATGCCAAAGCATCCCGCTAAGTAAAATCCAGACGGCAGATTTGGAAAAGGGTGATCGATTAGTTTGGTTTAGCATCTACATGAATCATTTGTATCTTATCTAGCATCACCAAAGGTGTTTGGAATCGAGTCATCGGGTCATTGATTTTACATATATTTTGGATATCCGGGATGTGGTACATGCCCCCCACTAGCAGCACACCAACCATTTTCACCTGTTGCTAAGCCACATCGGGGTTTCCTATACAAGGGAGATTCCCAGGTGAATTGGAATTACTCAACTGCAATAGAGAAGCCGCTTGTTACAAGAGGACTGCCCAGACTAGCAGGGCTATATACTGTGACCCTGACAATTTAACCGGCGAGCAAGCCTTGGGTCGAGTCTGTCCCATCATGTTAAGAAGCTCCTGCATTATTCTCACTGGACAATGGCGGGTTAGTCCGTTAAATTCTGCTAAGCTACAGTGCAATTCGGTGATTTATAAGCAATCCTTCCTAAAGTATAGACCTTACCAAAGCAATCATTCTACCGTTTTTGGCCTGAATTAAAGGTCTCTGCCATGCAACTATTGTGCTAGGCCCAATTGTGATCTTAGATAATCCATTACACTAAGATGTTTACCTATCCTAGTCACATGAATCATTGTCTACAAAACTTAAGGAATTATGCCCAAGTTACTTGCTGGGACTTACTTGAAATATACTCACCTATATGCCAGGTCTCTCCCTCCTATGCTGTGATATGTTTATCTGTGGGATCTATCTTTGGGCACTGTTGTTATGCTTTGAAGACTGCACAGTGTCTCACTGCTGTTACATTGGGTATGGCTCAATTCTGGTCTGTGATAATGAACTATTTGAATTCCTTCTTTGTAGCAAAGATACTGTGTTCTCTAACTGGGATAGTTGTTGCTCTACATGTTTTATCCACTCATTTGATCTTGGACTTTTTCCTCATTTCTCTGGGTCATTACTACTATCCTATTAGCCACTGCACCTATTTGCCTCATCAATGCTTAGGTATGAGATGACAACATACTTGCAAATGCTGGTAGTGGTGATGTTTTGACACTCATGTGCTCTTCTTCAGCTATTGATACTACATTTTCTACATTCCTACCAGGCTAGGCATTATGGTCAGCTTATGGTTCCACAAAGATTCTCAGTTGCCTAATTGACTGAGATCCTGGGGAATCTGCATTATCACTTTTAGTAGGCACACTGTGAAAATGGCCTTTCTTGGATGTGACCCTGCTTGTTGAGCTGAGGGTCAAAGCAAGCTGCTGTCAGACTGTTCTTTGGCTGCTGTCTGCATTGGGTTTGGTTGGGAGCTAGATGCCTTGGCATTGTTATTTGACAGCAAATTTATGGAAGTAAGTCCTACTAAAGAGGATGCAGTGTAATATATACTAGTATATGGGGTGCCATAGCTTTATTTATAATGCTTACTATTAGGGTCTATTGTTTAATTTGATATTCATGTGGGTGCAGTGTTGTATATAGGAGACTGTCTTAAACACAAATGTATATTGGCAAAAAAGAGATATAATTGCATTCCATTGTTGAGCATCAAGCTGTTTGCCACATGGCCAAGATTAATATGTTTCAATGCAGTACAAGAAGAGAAAATAAAGCCATGTGGCTACTGCAACAGGCCTCTCATACATGAAGCACACAAACAGCATAGGAAGTATTACCAAGGCAACGCCTAGTTTTTTGCCACACAAGTCATATTAGAGCATTCATCAGTTACCACAGTATATTGGGGCAAAAGTGCCACCCACTGACAGATGTACTCATTCCCATATTTTCTACTTCTCAATTTTTCTACCACCCATATTTCAGTTTATCCTACTTGGCTCAATTAATCATCACTATGCCATAAGCTGGCTGACTATCACATCAGCATACATTATTGCAAAAGTTATTCCTCACTCTGCACATAATAACTAGATGTAAGTGCTCTATATCAGGCAAGTACCTGCACCAGTGCCTGCAACACATGACCAAATTGTTGTAACCAATAGGTAATTCCACCTAAATATTCACCTAACTTGGTCACTTAGATCATTACCTTCAAGTCCTAGAGAATACTGACCAAATTCCTTGTTGGGATTTACCTAGAATATTTTCACCAAAATACTAGGTACTCAGAACATGAAAATTCTCAAAGTTGTCCAAGCAGCCCCAAAATTTGCACACATGCTCTTGGGACCTTCCTCAGCCTATTCTACATGTTTGTAATGCCAGGACCATGTAAAAGTTTCAACTACTTTTACGTTCAATAAATCATAAGTGAAAACCACATAATCTACTTGTCCTCCCAATTACTACCAATATCTTGGAGACTCTTACAACAGGTTAGGAGCCCCAAGCTGTCACTCTCTGCAATGTCTACTACTGTTGTTACTAGGACTTTTCCCTCTGCTGAAAAGTTGGATGGATCTAACTACCAAGTGTGGAAGGTGAAGATGAAGTTGCCGCTACAAGAAAGAGGCCTTTGGGATATTGTCATGGTAAAAGAATACCCCCCAAAAAATGTGGGAGAGGAAGCCTTAAAGTACCAGAAGAAAGAACAAAGTGCCTTTAACTGCATTTGCCTTAATGTTAAGAACAAATTGCTAATTCAATACTCAAGAGCAAAACTGGCAAAGAATGCTTCAAAGGCATTAGAAGACACCAACCAGTCATGTTCAGCTGCTAAGAAAATATATTTGAGATGGAAATTCTTTACTACAAAGATGTGTCCAGGAGAAGAAGTGAAAAATCTAATAACAGAATACCCTGCTGGTGGATGAGATGGAATCTGTGGGTGTACCAACTACTGATGAGGATGTGATAGTTACCATCTTGAATAGCCTGAATGACAAGTTCCAGGGCCTTGTATCAGCCCTAGAGTCCAGAACTGAAGATTTGACCTTAAGTTATTTATATGGAAGGCTCCTGGATGAAGAATTAAGAAAATCAAGCGCCAAAAGAAGGAAGAAGAAAATGCTTAATAAGCAGTGACAACCAACAAAGGAGATACCCAAGACCTTTTAAAGGCAATGGCAACATGCTTTGTAACTACTGCAAAAGGAAAGGCCACACATCAGACTGCTTCAAAAAGAGAGATAATCAGCAGAAAAAGCCTGAATATGGAAGTGCTGCAACAACTGATGATAGACTATTCATATCTGCACCAAATATGACCACAAACAAGGATTCTCAGATGTGGTATATTGACTCTGGAGCATATCAACACTTTACACACCAAAAAGCACTCTTTACACAGCAGAAGGACTTAATTTCAGCTTTAACATTTCTGGATGCAGAATCACTGATCAAAACGGCGCCCATATTGCTTTGGGTATCAGAGATCAGAGTCTATACAAGTTGACTTATATTCCATCATATCTGGAAGCCAATATAAGTAACTTAAATGAAGAAACACCAATGCTTTGACACAGGAGATTTGAGCACATCAATTTTAATTTTTTGCGCAAAATGATCAAAGATCAGCTAATTTCTGAAGTAAAAACTAATCCCCCAGCTAATTTGGAGCACTGTGAAGCCTGCATATTTGGGAAACAAGACAGACAATTGTTCAAGAGCTCTGGGCTAATCAAAACTAAAAAAAAATTAGATTTAATTCACTCATATCTGTATGGACCTATGCAAAACTTATCCTAAGGTGGAATGTGTTGTAAGAGTCTTGGAGATATTGGAAGTGATTGGGAGAACAAGTAGATTATGTGGTTTTCACTTAATGATTCATTGAATGTAAAAGTAGTATTTATACTTTTACCTGTTCTTGGCATTACAAACTCGTAGAATAGGTTAAGAAAGGTCCCAAGAGCATGTGTGCAAAGTTTGGGGCTG
This sequence comes from Basidiobolus meristosporus CBS 931.73, assembly GCA_002104905.1. Taxonomy (NCBI): domain Eukaryota; kingdom Fungi; phylum Basidiobolomycota; class Basidiobolomycetes; order Basidiobolales; family Basidiobolaceae; genus Basidiobolus; species Basidiobolus meristosporus. The sequence goes on from MCFE01000836.1 coordinate 26,548, forward strand.
TTTGGGCAGCTTTGAGAATTCTCATGTTCTGGGTAAATATTCTAGGTAAATCCCAACTAGGAATTTGGCCAGTATTCTTTAGGATTTGAAGGTAATGATCTAAGTGACTAAGTTAGGTGAGTATTTAGGTGGAATTACAAATTTTTCACAGCACTCCCACTCAGCTAAATATTCACACTGTCTAGTCCTAATTTTGACCTAAGATATTCAAACTTGTCTTTAGCTAATGATTTGGCAAATATGTCTGCAATCATTTCATCTATAGGACAGTAAACTAAGCTAACTAAGTTATTCTCTATAGCTTCAAGTATGAACTGATGTTTAATATCTATGTGCTTGGTTCTAGCATGAAAAGTTGGACTTCTACCTAATTGTGTACATCCTTGGTTATCTTGATATTATTGTAAGAGTCTTGGAGATATTGGAAGTGATTTGGAGAACAAGTAGATTATGTGGTTTTCACTTAATGATTCATTGAATGTAAAAGTAGTATTTATACTTTTACCTGTTCTTGGCATTACAAACTTGTAGAATAGGTTAAGAAAGGTCCCAAGAGCATGTGTGCAAAGTTTGGGGCTGTTTGGACAGCTTTGAGAATTCTCATGTTCTGGGTAAATATTCTAGGTAAATCCCAACTAGGAATTTGGCCAGTATTCTTTAGGATTTGAAGGTAATGATCTAAGTGACTAAGTTAGGTGAGTATTTAGGTGGAATTACAAATTTTTCACAGCACTCCCACTCAGCTAAATATTCATACTGTCTAGTCCTAATTTTGACCTAAGATATTCAAACTTGTCTTTAGCTAATGATTTGGCAAATATGTCTGCAATCATTTCATCTATAGGACAGTAAACTAAGCTAACTAAGTTATTCTCTATAGCTTCAAGTATGAATTGATGTTTAATAGACTTGTTCTGTTGGATAGTGCCACATAGTGCCAGCCGGTTTATAGTGCCGGATCAATCTGGCACTCTACGGCACTATCTGGCACTATAATTTCTACCATGATGCCAGTGGTATGATACAGTTACTGGTAATTTTACTCAATCTTACTTATGTTGCTCAGAATAGTGCTTTCCTTGCTTTATTTACTATTCATAATGCTCCAGACACATTTCTCTCAGTGGATGTCTTCTTGTATGAACATACTGTGCATTAATAAGTATCTTAACTATTTTACCTATTCTGCTGTTTTCTCCTATATATGACTTTCCTCTGTATTTACCTGCCAATATGCTGAATCTCTTCAGATATCCAAATGTGTGCTCTACCCTTACTCTGAAATGATTAAATATCTCATTGTAGAGCTTCTGCTTCCTGCTAAGCACACCATTCCTTGGCTTCCTATAAGCTGTAATACATCCTAATCTCTGACAATCCTCTCCTATATAGGCCAAGTCTGCCATACATTTCTCCCCTCTACTGAATTCAGGATGATTCTCTACCCAGAGTGCTTTGTCATGCCTACTTCCAGCAAATGGCCCACTAAACCAGATGATGTTACCCTCAATGTCAGACAGTGCTTGAAACTTCACACAGTGTGCCTTGTACTTGCCAGAAATAAAAGTGCCTCTGCCCTCTAGAAGGTCTGTTAATCCTCACTGGGAAGGTATCCAAAATACTCCTGATATGGAACCTGTTGCTGAACACTCTGGGATATGGAAGTCTATTGGAGCTTCTGAACCTAGTATTCCAAGCTTGCTCTAAGTCATTCATACCCTCTGCAAGGTGGTTCTCCATTGCTGTCAGCTGGGAATGAAAGCTTCTAGGACTTTTGTTGCCATGGATGGTGGGATGAAACCTTGTAGGGCAATAGTTCTTGTAATAGCAGAGAAGCTTAACAAGGGATCTCCTTGAGTAGATTGGGATTGATGGTCCACAGTACTTGGAATAGATCTCCTCCAGTGTGTCAAAAGGAAATCCAGTGGTAGTGATGGGATTGATGAGAAAAGACCATTCAGATGAGTAAGTCATATTAAAATTGATGGATGATTGTATGGAGGCGGTTTGAATTGATTCGGCGCAATCTGCGTTATTTATTTGATTTTTAACACATTATGGTTAAATCTCCATCAATTGCCATGTATCCCATCATTATGTTGCAAAAATCATCCGCAAACAATGCCTTGGTACTTTTATTGATGCTTTAATCATAGGTCTATAATCAAATAGGAAATCTGCGATTGATGTGATCTGATCCATGTCAACGCAATCCGAGATGCATCATGCATAATATATGGAAAATTCAACAATCACTTTAGTTTTCATATATATTTCATATAAGACCAGGTTGATGCCAATATACTGCTGTATAAGTATCCAGATCCGTTGCTATGGTCCCCATACCAAGCCTCAACTCATCTTTAGTACAACCCAGACAAAACCCATCCCCCAGCTCACAAGCGCGGTCCGGACCGTAAAAGTCGATGTTGGATCCGTTTGAGTTCTCACCAAATGATTTTAGTATGGCCCAAGTGTCTATGATGAGCCTTCATACAGATATTTGGGCACTACTGATTAATCTAGTAGAACTAGATACCTCAGAGAGTCAACAAAGATGGAAGAATTTGAGTAGAAAGCTGTGGCATGAGTTCTACATCAAGATGCCAGCCAATGTATGTAAAAAGATATATAACAAGACAAGTATTGAAATCAAGAATGAGCTGAGAGTGAGGGGATTTGACGAGGAAGCCGCGCAAAAACGATTCTGCGCGCAATTTGCACAGTACGGGCCGGATGCGCCCGTTCGTGCCTCAACTTTGGGAACCAAAGAGATTTTGAATGAGTTTTTGCCTCAAATGACTAATGTACTACGTGATATATTAGTAGAGCTAAGTGGCTTCCAAGAGCAATATACACAGGACTCATCCAGGCAACAGCTCCAAAGTATCAGACAGAGGGTAAGTGAATACCTTGAGGAATCAGATGGTGAGCTTCAGGAGGAAGAATACAGACCGCAAGCAACATCGTCCAGATTGCGCCAGCACGCCTTGCTGGATTCCCTACCATCTCTTGCAACCACAGCGCGCCGGCGCACGTCAGTCCAGACTACGCCAACACCCTTTACCAGAACGCCCCGCGTCAAGTCAACGCGCGCGCTTCAGAGCAAAACTACCAGAACTCGCCAAACTGCTCATTTAGACACAAGTTCATTGGAGCGGACCGAGTCGCGTCAACATGCGGCATCACATCAAACTCAGCCAAGGGCCATCTCAACGCGTCAAGGCGCGCCTGCGCGTGCCGTTTTGCCTGACCATCAGCGAGTTACTTCTGGTGAACTGACTGATGATGACCAACATGAAGTGACTCAACCACCGAAGCCCTTGGCAAGTAAAAGAACGCGTCAGCGCGTGGCACTACAGGCCGGTTCAGTTGGTTCAGTCAGAGCAATTCAGCGCGGCCAAGCTGCAGCATTGCACTCATCAACTAGGAGGCAAAATACTGACTACAAATACACAAGTAGCCAAGATAATAGTCAGCCAGGAAGTAGTATAGGTGTGCAAAGTGAGTCACTACCAAATGCTTCAGTAGTAATCCCTGTGAGAAAAAAACCCAGGAGAAGATGATGCGATTGCTTTGAATCGCTCACATTTGTAATGATCCCGACAACCCTTTTTTTTTGCGATCCAAATCAAGCCATCGCAAATCAGTGATCATCAAATTTTTGATATAAGTAATATCAAGGTCGTCTCACATTTGAGACAGAACCCCTATAAATAAACACCCTGCATATATATACGTCATCTGTAATACCAGTGCAGCTATTGGATCTGTTTTGCACCTACACAATTGCTTGCGTGCTAGCTATGACACCTTGTCCAATCACTAGGATCAGGGATTTACTTGCTCAATGGGCAAAATGGGATATTTGATGGCAAATCAGGTAGCTTTTTCAGTAGTCAATGAGCCAATTGGGGGCTGCCAGCTTCAGGATACTTTTGGACCAATTAACCACTGAGATACCGTCCAATTGGAGTGAGGGTAACCAAAATGGTAAGTATCAGTGTAGTTTATAGTGTGATACACATTTATTTCCATTTACATTAAAGAAACATATCCAAATACCGGATTTTACCTGCCATTAATAGCGGTATCCAATGCGCACACGTGATGCAAGCATTACGAGTTGGCGCAATCATCCGCGCCAACCTCATTGTGTCAGATTGTGCCATAGTGTGCAAGATTGTCCCGCATAGTGCAAAATTGTCCAAGAACAATCCTGCCTTCTGGTAGCTATAATATTGCGCCCAATCATTTCTTTACGACCGCGGATTGCGCCACGCGCCCTGGCACGGTATGATGGCACAAGTCTAATATCTATGTGCTTGGTTCTAGCATGAAAAGTTGGATTTCTACCTAATTGTGTACATCCTTGATTATCTGATATTATATGTAAGAGTCTTGGAGATATTGGAAGTGATTTGGAGAACAAGTAGATTATGTGGTTTTCACTTAATGATTCATTGAATGTAAAAGTAGTATTTATACTTTTACCTGTCCTGGCATTACAAACTGTAGAATAGGTTAAGAAGGTCCCAAGAGCATGTGTGCAAAGTTGGGGCTGTTTGGACAACTTTGAGAATTTTCATGTTCTGGGTACCTGGTATTTTGGTGAAAATATTCTAAGTAAATCCCAACAGGAATTTGGTCAGTATTCTCTAGGATTTGAAGGTGATGATCTAAGTGACTAAGTTAGGTGAATATTTAGGTGGAAATACAAATTTGTACACAGATATAAAGTAATTGGCATTTTTTGACATATGCCTAAATCTGTGAAAAGCTTTCTTAGCCACATTGCTTCTTTTGTAGCTTCACAGGCTACCATATACTCTGCCTCTGTGTGAGAAAGTGCTATGGCTGGTAGCTTTCTTGAATTCCATGAAATTACTCCTTTACAGTAAAGAAAGGTGCATCCTGTGGTGGATCTTCTTTCATCCAAATTTTGTCCCCAATCAGCATCAGAGTATCCCATAAGATCCTGTTCTGAATCTTTATAAGTGTATCTTAAGCAGATATCAGCAGTTCCTTTTAGGTATCTAAAAATCTGCTTAACTGCTGCAATATGATCAGATCCATAGTTCTGATTATGTTGGCTGACAACTCCCACTGAATATGAGATAACTGGACATGTTCCAAGCAGGATATACATCAGACTGCCAACCATATATTGATAAGGGAAGTCAGGGCTTTCAGATTGGCACAGCTCTCTTAATTTGGTTGAGTTTTGACCAAGTTAAGGTTTGTCTCCATTGGGGTAGCTGCTGGTTTACAGTC
>MCFE01000837.1:0-31812 GCA_002104905.1 Basidiobolus meristosporus CBS 931.73
CGGCAGAAAATACTACTTTCAAGCAGAGACGGAGCTGGATATGATGGAGTGGATAACCGCGTTACGCATACCGCACATTGGTAGCATCAACTACAATAGAAGCGCATCCAATGTATGGTTCATGCGATATGCTGTCAAGCTAGGACACAAGAAACTCACCCTTTATCCATTCAGGCCGGGGCGGAGCTGATTAAGTCGGGGACTGTCTATATTCGAGGTAGTTTACTCGTTCTTCTTATTGCATGCTGCTGGAAACTCAAGGTTCCCTAGAGGTGAAGAGCTCCAAGAACCCGCATTGCACTAAGGACCCCCTCTCCATAACCGGCAATTGGCGACGCATCGTCCTTATTATTCGGTCCAATGGCACTCTGTATCAGTTTGACGAGAACGTAAGTGTCCCTTGTGAAAGCCCATCTTGCATTCATGCAAATCTCATTCCCTTTATTACTGCGTCTTCAGGACAAAACCGTGATTGAAAATATCAAGGTCAAGGAGGTTCAGCGGAACCATATCAGCATGATAGACGAGTCCGCCCTCAAAAAGAAAAACTGCTTCATGTTGAAGTCGAAGCAGAAAACTCATTTTTTCATGACTGATGGACCAAACGAACGCAACGAATGGATCTCTATACTGAAGACTTTTGCTCAGCCAGAGGTGTTGGGCTATTCCGAGCCCCCCTACTTCTGCTACCGTCTGGATCGTACCTTTTGGATCAGTGTCGTGGAAGGCCGTGGGCTCAGCCAATCGGACCCGTACTGTTATATCGAACTGGACGCAGAACGCAAAGGTAGAACAAGCACCAAGCCCAAGACGACGAACCCTGTCTGGGTAGAAGACTTCCTCTTTACGTAAGCCGCGTGACTGTTGGGGTAGTGTTAAGGAGCCATTGACTAATGTGTTGTGCTAGGGATCTTCCTGCTCTTCGAAGAGGTGTTGAGGTCATTGTGATGAACAAGAATCGACTCCATAAGGATTCAACTATTGGTAAGTTACGAGTGAGTAATGCAGCGGAATCCAACCTTCTTTAACGCCATCCACCGATGCTTAGGCAAAGTACACCTTCCTATCTCATTCATACGACGGGGGGAGACTCATGAGGGGTGGTACCCAATAATGTACGAGTCTAAAGTGTCCGGATACCCTTCGGAGACGGCCGGAGAACTCCACCTTCGATTCAAATATGACGAGGTGGTTGTGTTGCCTTCTTCAAGCTACGACAGCTTACTCAAGGTAAGTGACCCCTTTTGCCGCATTCTGTTGGCAGCCCACCTAACGAGGTACGGTATAGCTTCTATTGGACGTCGAGTCTCGATTGATTTTTGACCTGGTGAATGTCTCCAAGAATCTGGAATGGTTTGCCGAGAACATGATGCGGATCTACGCGGCCAAAAACATGGCGATGGAATGGCTTTTGTTTCTTGCCCGCAACGAAGTGGAATCAACCGGTATGCGGATCCGCTAACTGTGACGGCTTACTCCGTTCTCATCCCTCCTTCATTTAGACGACGCCAACATCCTGTTTCGAGGAAATTCCATTTTCACTAAAGCCATCGATGGCTACATGAAGTTGATCGGACTTCAATATGTGGACGAGGCTATTGGGGAAATTGTCAGATCCATCTGCGACAACAAGGTGTACGTAGAGGTACCTGCCTGTCTTGCTCTCCCTCATGCTGCCTATGATTAAGGCTTTCCATTCGATTAGGTTGACGAGCTCAAGTTGGAACGCTATGAGGATATCCGGGCCCACTGGAAGGTTTTGATTGGATATACTAAGATGCTATGGAAAAGTATCGAGAAAACTCAAGCCAAATGTCCCAGGTAGATTGTAGCGTCCATTAAAGTCCATTTTGCAGCCAGCTAACTTTCCACTTCCAGTGAGTTGCGTGTATTCTTCTCTGAATTAAGAGCCATAATCCAAGCCAAGTATTCGGAGCAAAACCAATCGGTTCGCTATACTTGTGTGAGCGGATTCATCTTTCTGCGCCTCTTCTGTCCGGCGTTACTTAATCCAAAGCAATTCCAACTCGTCAAGGAGCAGCCGGATGCTCGAACTCGTCGCACCCTGACGCTGTTAGCCAAGACCACTCAATCGCTAGCTAATTTGAGCGACTGCAACCCCAAAGAACCGTACATGGCGCAGATGAACGAGTTTGTCCGCCAGAACTCCGCTACGTTGATGGAATACATCGATTACATTGCTACTGGACAAACACATAATCCATCCTACCATAAAATTCAAGCTCTGCAGCCACCGGAAACCTTCTTCAAGCCCCCAGAGGTTCCCTATCTTATTGATATAGACAAGAAACTCTCCAGCTTTTGTAGCTATGTCGTTCATAATCGGGAGCATTTGGAGGATTTGATTGCAGAAGGAAAGACCGCTTGCTCTCCTAAACTTCTGAGGAGATTGCTCTTCCATTGTAACGTGGCCGAGGAGAAAACCAGGCTAATTACGGAAGGACGCAACGGACGTTTGGCTAGTAGCATATCTAGTCTGTCAGATTCCAGCAGCCAACAAACACTTTCCTCACACCGCAGTCAATCCTCCTTCCAATCCAGCTCCTTTGTATAGCGTTTTCACTCATTCCCCTAGTTTAAGACACAACTCACTGCTCACTATTCACTATTCATTATTCACTATTCACTATTCATTATTCACTATTCACTATTCATTATTTCAGTAGTATTTTGTAAAACTGATGGAATTTCCATGTCAAAGCATTGTTATCATACTTCATTCTCCTAATAAACGCAGTCCCAATTTTCATCATATCACGTGACTATCCAGTGCGGAAAATCCCTCGATAAAAGTATTGTTTGATGTAAAAGCGGCTCTTTCTTTTTCGGAAATCCATCTTTCTACGTGAACAAGGTTTGATATGATCCATCCATCCGTAGCGTAGGCTTCAATATGTGCACCTAGTAACCACGGTCTTGATTTAGCATGGTCTCCTCTACCAACAAGGTCGCTATCATCAAGAAGCGCACTAAGCCCTTCAAGCGTCATCAATCTGACCGCTACAAGACCGTCAAGGAGTCTTGGAGAAAGCCCAAGGGTATTGATAACCGTGTCCGTCGTAGATTCAAGGGCCAAATCCCCATGCCCAAGATCGGTTATGGATCCAACCAGAAAACCCGCCACCTTATGCCCAACGGTTTCAAGAAGTTCGTTGTCTCCAGTGTCAAGGAGTTGGAGGTCTTGTTGATGCAAAACCGTACCTACGCTGCCGAAGTTGCCCACAACGTCAGCTCTAAGAACCGTATTGCCATTGTTGAACGCGCTCAACAATTGAACGTGAAGGTTACCAACGCCAACGCTCGTCTTCGCACCCAAGAGAACTAAGTGTCGAGGGCCGTTGTCAACTATCCTGAACATCCGTGTGAATGTTTCTTCCATAAGGCACTCACCAATAAAATCTACCACTAGCATTATGGACTTGATATTGCATATATATTGTCGGATTACTGTTACGGATGGGTTGGAGTGCAGAGCAGGGTTTATGAGCTGTGTTTCACCATCTTTATGTTTATATATATCCATTTGATCTGGAATGCCACCTTTTTAAGGATTCACTACTTCTGCCTACACAACCCTTCTACCTACATTAAACATGACCACTATTGCTGTCACCGCGGGATTTCGCAAAAAGCGGAACTTCAAGAATCTAGAATTAGCGCAATCACTTCTTGTTTGTGAAAGTACTACCGCCGGAGCTCAATACAGCGGCAACTTATCAGGCGTAGACAGCGGCCAGTTGTATGAGCAGCTGGTCGACCTGGAAATAGGCCTGGAATTCAACCTGAATTTGCGTCAGGAAGACTTAAAGACCCTTGACGAACTGGGCTCTGGAAACGGTGGCGCAGTGTCTAAAATACTGCATATCCCTACCAAAACAATCACGGCAAGAAAGGTGCGATACTTTCCTCACCTCTTCCTTGTTCTTCCAATGGCCGTTAAAACACAGACATATCCCCGTTGTGGACTCCCTCTAGATCGTCCACATCGAGGCGAAGACGTCGGTAAGAAAGCAGATCATTCGGGAGCTACAAATCCTTCACGACTGCAATTCCCTTTACATCGTATCTTTCTACGGTGCATTCATGGATGAAAACGACATGAAAATCTCGATATGTATGGAGTACATAGACAAGGGGTAGGTTCAGATGTTTTATAGCACTTGGTGTGCGCAAGCTCATTCCAAGAAGTTCGTTGGATCATTTATACAGAAGAATAGGGCCGATTCCTGAACCAATGATAGGAAGCATCACTTGCTCGGTACGTGATTCCTTTTTTTGTTGTTGTGAAGCTCACTAACTAGGAGCGTCAAGGTACTTCACGGACTTGCCTACCTCTATGACCATCATCGCATCATTCACCGAGGTAGATGGAATTATTTACATTTCTGAGAATCAGTCCAATAAGAGCGCATCAATAGATGTCAAGCTATCGAACAACTTGATTGATTCGGCCAGATCTGTCAAGCTCTGTGATTTTGGCGTGTCTGGGATTCTTGTAGATTCAATTGCGGAAACCTTTGTGGGGACAAGCTGGTACATGTCGGTATGTTAAGCTTGAGACACACCGTTGACCCGTCCGGGTGCTAACCTCAACATTATCCCGAGAGAATCACTGGTGCTTCATACAGTGTGAAATCTGATGTATGGAGCTTAGGCGTCTCTTTGTTGGAGCTGAGCCAAGAGAAATTCCCGTTCCCACAACTATCGGTGTTCGAGCTGCTGCAATGTATCGTTGACGAGGATTTGCCGACTCTTCCGATGGCAATGTTTCCTACTGATTTTCTTGATATGGTCAACTTATGGTTAGGATTTATTGCTTCCACCTCTGCTCTGTATTCTGGCTGATCTATCTTAGTTTGACCAAGGATCCCGAGGCTCGACCCACACCCAGGCAGATCATGGTGAGGCGTTCGATTAGGATTGGCTTGTATCCATGTACTGACCTTCTTTTGCGAACACAAGGGGCATCCCTACGTAAAGCGAGTCACCAGCAAATATGTCAACTTGGCCAGATGGGTGAATTCTATCTAATATGCTGTGTGGTCCCTTGTATCTTTGGCCATTTCTTCGGCTCTTTCTTTGATAACATCAACACTATAATATAATGCTAATAACCTTGCAGCCTAATCCAATTTGTGCCGCATCTGAATAAATCATGCATATTGCGTTAATCCTGATTTGTTATTTGTTTGTTTGCATATACATACACCATGTTCCCTAAATTTCCAGCACTCTCTTTAATATGCTTCTCCCAACATGCTCTTTTACGAGAAGGGAAACGAATCCGTGTTATCTGGTACTGAGGAACTGGGTGGTGAAAATAGAACATATCGAGAGTCACGTTTCACTTTCGACGAGTAGTTTAGCTTTGTTAGAAGAGCAAAAAGATTCAGTTGACTTTGAGTTTCTGCCATGTTTGCTAGTACCAAGTAAGAATCCATCCATCACCCACTCACTGAAGAACCTCGTTCAAATAATAAATACGCGGATATTCAATCGGAACCTTTGACTTAGCAGCTTTTCCTTTTATCTAATCTAGATATCAACAGAATCATCACTGCTAAAGTGCTATCGGAACTCGATTCGGGAAGGTAAGTTATCTTTGCATATAGATAAGCCGATAGCTCTCTCAGCAAGACTCAAGTCAGTAACCATGCGATAGTGAATTTGTATATATACTAGGGACAGAGCTGAGCCAGGAAATAGAGCGATCTCTGGTTTTATTAAAGATTATCTTTTCTGAGAATGAAACCAGCTACGAAAAATACACCAAAGATCTAGAACCAAAGTATCCCATTCAAGGTTAGCAAGAAGAATTTCCCGCCAGCTTTGATCTTTGCCTCAACTCAACTTTGTAAAGAGATTGCACTCGCTCACGGGCCTGTAGTAAGCCTCTTCAGAGCCCATACAGCGTTGGACCATACGGGTGTCTTAGAAGATTTAAATCAGGAAGCCAACCTCGAACTATGGAAGATCACGAGCGTTAAGGCGATCAGCTTTCCCTTGATTTCCATCCAACCTTTGCGAATCTTCGGGATCACCAATATATACGAAGGAATTGCATTCATTTGCTCGGTAAAAAACCACGCAGAGGAAAACGAAATACAGTTGAGCTATATCGACATTAGCAATGAGGAAGCGAGCCCCAGACCTTTGGATATCACAATAGATCTGCCCAGCTATTTGGTGAGCATGATCAGCACCATTCAGATGAGCGGTATCCTGCTGGACGTGGTGGAAGGTACGGGCGTGGGATATGAATTAGATAATACATGGATTGGCACCAAGGCCGGAGAGATCATGAATCTGAAGTACAACAAGATTGACCAAGTCCAACAGATCCACAGCATTCCGCATCAGATAGAGTTTGCCTGTTTGGATTCAGAAGGACTCACCCTCATTGTCGTTACTGGGGACAATACCTACTCGATCGTCAAAGAAAGAGCCTCCCCGAGCACACTGGAATCGGAATCAATTTTGCTCTTGAATCCTGGCAACCCCGAGTATGACTCGTTGTACTATCTAGATAGTGCCGAGCCCCGATTCAAACTATTTAAAGATCGCCAGCAGGAGCCTACCGGTAGTGTTGATAGCTCGATTACTAGATTGCTTCAAATCCATTGTTGACATGGCGTTGTTTGATCAGGGCATAGTGATGACGAGAACCTGACAGCGGTATATCATTCCTTGACCACCAGAATGCTTAACGGCGCGGCATCTTTACGTGAGCACGAGAGACTGGTAGGTGCACGATATAGATGATTTGGCGAAGCTGATGATAACTGGTCCCTCTTGATTAGTTGAGCCAGAAAACTGCTCTGCTGGATAAATCATCTAAGTTGATAGAGGAATACGCGAGGATAATTGATTCCCGAGGAGCGGCGCAATGTGAACCGTGCAAGGCCCTACCTGACAGCAGCATGGTGCCACTCTTACCCGAACAATCGTCCAAACCGATGGAACAGCCACATTCCAACTCGGCCGAATCGGAATGGATCGACATCGTAGACTCAAACATAGTTCAGGACGAGCAATTAGCCCAACTAAATGTTACAATTAGAAATTTGTCAAGGTACTGTCGAACAACCATTGTCAGCATTTAAACGAGTGCTAATCTTTGTTCCGCCAAACTTGATGCAGTGCATCCATATACGACCCTCACATCATTCCCGTGATACAAGCCTTCTCTAAGGTGTCCATGCTAAATAGCACCATTCTGAACTCGCCCAGGGAAATGGCAAGCAGCGAGACCAGAGTTCTCTCAGCAATAATCGAGCTACCTATGGAGTTGGTGGATACGTGTGACGAGATTTCTGCGATGTTACAGTGGAGAAAGCGAGATATCCGTGCATTTCCAGTAGAGCCAAGCCAGACTCAACCTATACATGCCATTCGACCCGGCAATTTGTTCTATGAAGGTTGGTGCTGTCTGCCCCCCAAATTCCTTCTGCTTGGATATTCATGTGTTTTCGGCGGATCGTAGGCGGCCTTCCGAGCATATTGGACATCGAGCTCGTGTGTACGAACACTCAAGTAGAATACTCTTATTTCGACTCTCTCCCGCATGTATTCGCGGAGCATTTACGCTTAAGAGAGTACCGAGAAAGTGTAGGTTGTTTCTCTTCCTTCTTGGCGAAAAATCACTTTTTTAACTTGAGTCAACTAGAATATCGAGTGTGTATTCTTGCCTCTGGACGAGAAGAAGTTCAGAAATCAAGATGGCTCCTTGGTTTTTATGTTCACCAAAACTGCCACCGACAATTCGCGTAGGATTCTCGTGAAAGGATTGACTGATCGGAGGATCGTAACTGCAATCAAGAAATTAACCAGAGTATTACCTGATGATATCCTTTGAAGAAATTGGATTCGTGTCCAATTGTTCACCTGTTGCTTTGAACTTTCCTTAACAATAATACATATCAGGCTCACGATAACTCCGAATATACTCTCCACTCAGGGCGCGAAGTCAGTGGAGCAATCTATCATTGCTATGAAAGAGCTGTCTGGAATGCTTAACCGGCCCGAAGACATGAATGCCGACAGCTGGCTAGAAACAAGAAGTGAACTCAAGCGTATCGTCCAAAATATTCTCTCACAAACCGACGAAACAATGTAGATAGCAGAGCATCCATCACCAAACCAACACCTAACCCTACCAGCCTCGCGTAATCCCTCACGCTCTCCTTGACTACCCCTAGCTATGATGATGACATTCCCTTCTAGGTAACCCTCCCCCCCCCCTTCGCATCCTACCAGATAGCCCCCTTCTCACATGAGATAAGATGATTCAATAATTGAAACAATATAGCAATCCCAAGTCATGTTAGAAATACTTTGTGGCTCATTAAAAGCCGGTACCACGCCATTCATTGCTTCTGAACTGGGACAACGGCCAATAACAGCTTTCATCCCTAAACCATTACGCACGATCAAATATAAATATTCGCCGCTTTGTTGGGATAATATCATTCCTTGGCCATGAAAGAGTGGAAGTTGTCAGTCTTCTTGATTTGTTTGTTCGCGGGATCATGCTGCGCTTATCAGCATGTCCTCCAATCGCCCCAGAGCTTGCTTCTCCAGTCAGAATCCTCGTTGCTGGATGAGCTAGAGAGTGAGTTTGGGATGACGCCCAAGAGTGAGCAAGTCAAAAGCAATCCATGGATTAGTGTGACCACACATGAATCATTAGAAGGCTACTCGCTGCGAGTCAAACAACCACAACTTTGCGACACTTCCGTCAAACAGTACTCCGGCTACCTCGATATCTCGGATGATCGGCACTTTTTCTTTTGGTTCTTCGAATCAAGAAACAAGCCCAAAAAGGATCCGATTATTCTCTGGCTCAACGGTGGCCCAGGTTGCTCTTCCTTCACAGGGCTCTTGATGGAGTTGGGCCCATGCAGGGTCAAGAAGGATGGCTCTGGGACTGAGTTCAACCCCCATTCTTGGAACAGCAATGCCAACGTGATCTTCCTAGACCAACCGATGAACGTGGGCTTCTCCCACGGCAGTAAGACGTTTGGCTCGCTAGCAGCAAGCAAGGATGTTTACGCTTTCCTACAGCTATTCTTCAAGCAATATCCGGAGTATTCCGATCAGGAATTCCATGTCTTTGGGGAATCTTACGGAGGACATTACGTCCCCGCGATCGCCAAGACCATCCACGACAACAACAAGAAAGCCCACGGCAATTTCAAGCCGATCAATCTAAAGAGCATTGGCCTTGGAAACGGCCTCACTGACCCTCTAGTCCAGTACAAATACTATTCCAAGATGGCTTGCGATAACTCCTATGGCATTCAGGTTCTACCTCAATCGACATGCCGCCAGATGGATCAGTCGTACACACAGTGTGCGAACATGATCAAATCATGCTACAATCGACCAAACTCGCTATCTTGCGTCCCACCTACATTCTATTGCAACAAGAACCTCGTTCAGCCCTTCCAGTCATCCGGGTTGAATATATACGACATTCGTACCAAATGCGAACCTGGTGCGGAGCTATGCTACTCCATCCTTAATGGATTGACCAAATACTTAAATCAGCCCGAGATCAGGTCAGAGCTGGGCGTTGAGGTTGACGGGTTCAAATCTTGCGACTCGTCCGTGTATTTCGGCTTCCTTTTGGCTGGAGACTGGATGAAGCCGTATCACCTCAACATTCCCGAATTGTTGGAGGACGGCATTCGAGTTTTGATTTATGCTGGGGATGCGGACTTCATTTGCAATTGGTACGGCAACAAGGCCTGGGCAATGGAGCTGGATTGGAGCGGCAAGAAGAAGTTCAACAAAGCTAAAGATTCCAACTGGACAGTTAATGGAGAGGCCGCGGGTGAAGTTAGATCCTCGAAAGGACTTACATTCTTGCGCGTGTTCGGAGCGGGCCACATGGTGCCCTACGACCAACCTGAAAACTCCCTTGCCATGATAAATCGTTGGATAAGGAAATCGAAATCCAAATTCTAGATTCGTAGTAGTAATTCAATCGATAAAATAAACTAGTGTTGTAACTAGAGAGTACTTAGGTGTGGAGAGTTGATATGCTTTATTAACTTAGCTAAGGACTAGCTACGTATAATTTATTTGTGCTCAACGGAGACAACCTTGCCAAGCATGACAGCGGTGTTACCATCGAGGAAAGCAATACGAGAAAGACCCTCGCAGTTCTTGAAGCTGTCGACGATAAGGGGTTGGATGGGCTCGAAGACAACCTCGGCGGCCTCGGAAGCCTTGAGGGAGTGGGGGGACTCGAGCTTCTTACGGCCAGTCTCCTTACCGATCTTCCACTTGAGCTCGGTGATCTTGCAGGCAGCGCGACCGCAACGGACGAAACCAATGGGGGAGTATCCGGGCTTGACTTCTCCTGGGATATCGAGGGTTTGGATTTGGGCAGTGAAGTTCTTGACGGGGCGGAGAGTGTTGTCGCTCTTGTAGACCATGACATCACCGGCACGGGGCATGTTACCCTTGTCAAGACCCTTGATGTTCATACCGACGTTGTCACCGGTTTGGGCGAACTCGACACGCTTGTGGTGCATTTCGACGGTGAACACCTTACCGGTACAGGGGTTACCGGCGGTGTGGGTGGGAAGGAAGACAACTTCAGTGTTGGGGGTGACGGTACCTTGCTCGACACGTCCGGCAACGACATCTCCGACACCCTTGATCTTGTAGATACCGGAAACGGGGAGACGCATGGCGGCGTCAGCGTTACGGGAAGGAAGGACAACCATGTCGTTCAAGGCGGTGAGGAGGGTCTCGACGTGGATCTTGTCACCGTTTTGGTTGATGACATCTTGTCCCTTCCACCAGGTCATCTTCTCGGACTTCTTCAACAAGTTGTCGCCTTGCCATCCGGAAATGGGGAGGATAGGAACGGATTGCTCAACGAACTCCTTCTTCCATCCGACCTTGATAAGCATGTTGCGCATCTCATCACGGATTTCGTTGTAACGGTCCTCCTTGTAACCGGCGGTATCGGAATCCATCTTGTTGACACCAATGATGAGTTGCTTGACACCGAGAAGGTTGAGGAGACGAGCGTGCTGGCGGGTTTGGCCTTGGATATCTCCGGCCTTGTGGTCACCCTTTTGGATGGCGGTGGTGAAGTTACCATCGGCGGGGACCATGAGGAGGGCGACATCAGCTTGAGCGGCTCCGGAAATCATGTTCTTGATGAAATCTCTGTGTCCGGGAGCATCAATGATGGTGTAATGCCACTTCTCGGTGAAGAACTCCTTGGTGGTGCAGGAGATGGTCACACCACGTTCACGTTCGTCCTTTTGGCGATCCATGTAGAAAGCGAAGGCGAAGGAAGACTTACCGAGACGCTCGGCTTCTTGCTTCAACTTGTCCATTTCACGCTCGGGGATACCACCGAGCTCGAAAAGAAGACGACCGGTAGTGGTAGACTTACCGGAATCGACGTGACCGCAAATAACGATGGAAAGATGGTTCTTGTTGTCAGTGGCAGACATGACGAAGTGGACTTAGATAATGCTTGTCGATGTGACAAAGGATAGGAATATCCGATGACCAGTATTTATCCAACACTAAGCGAGGAAAAAAAAGCAAGAAAACTTGAACCAGGGTAATCTCCCCTGATATTGGTCCTGATGGAGTTTGTGAATGTTGACCTAGCATCCTGGAAATTACCCAACTTCTGTGGAAATTCAAAATTTTCAGCCAACCAGCGTTACAGAAGCCCTCACTGTTTGAATTGACCCCTATTTAATTTCGACCCACCGCAGACACTAATCACCGATTTACACATCTCCAGAGATTTCCTCAATACGGAATACACTTGGTTATCACTGATAAGCACCATAAGCTGATTTTAGATGATCTTTATTTGTGAATGATCATTGATTTCATCGAATAATGCAAAGACATGCTCTTTCATAATACAACGAACATTAAAAATCAATATCCTTGCGAGACAGAAGACGAAGTGACGTGCAATTAGGCCTCAATGGATTCTTCAGCGGGAGCGGCAGACTCCTCAGCAGCAGCGGGAGCAGCTGGCTTCTGGAAATCCTCAGAGATGGGCTCAGTGACAACGGCCTCTTCCTTGGGTTCCATGACAGTGATCATATCAGGAAGAGGGTTCTTGGGTCCAATCTTGCCTGAAGGATCCCAATCCAACATAATCTTAACCTTGATACCAAGAACACCTTGGCGAAGGAGAACGTGACGAACAGCGGTATCAATGTAATCACGAACTGGTTGACCAGAGTGAATCATGAATCCGTCAGCGAACTTCATGGCCTTGGCACGGGCAGCACGGAGTTTGCCGGAGATGACAACCTCAGCACCCTTGGCTCCAGACTCCATGGCGAAACGGAGGACAGAGTGAGCGGCACGACGGACAGCAAGACCGGCGAGCAACTTGTGGCGAACAGCCTCGCATTGAGCGACGGCGCAGAGACCACGGTTGGCAACACGTTCGGCATAGAGCTCAACAGTGTTCTCGGGGAAGTTGAAGCGCTTTTGAACAACGGAAGTCAACTCACGGATACGACGACCCTTCTCACCAAGAACATCCTGGGTACGAGTGGCACGGATGATGATTTCAGTGCGAGCGGGGGTGACACGCACTTCAACACCAGAGTAACCCTCTTCGGCAAGTTCACGAGTGAAGAACTCATTAAGTTCGGCGTAGAAAACGCCATCAGCGACGAACTGCAATCATCAAAGCTATTTAGTAAGAGTCATGGGAGGTTGGGACGTGGGTGTGTTGTCGGTGGGTTAAGTCAGAGATAGTCACAAGTACGTGCATTATGCCACATTCCCGAAGGCAGGCATTCAAACAAGAGGTGTCAGAAATGATTTGGTATCATCATTTAACCCACCACATGCATCCATTGAAATAAACACTAGCCATCCATACAATACCTTTCTCTTCTTGGAGATCTGAGCAGCCATGTTCGATGTAAAGAAGGATTGTCCGAATCGAGCTTTTTTCGCAATTATACTCGACCGGTGCCGGGTGCCAAAATACCACCAGTCAAGTTGGCTTATTTCCATAATCATCACATTGTAGGGGGTCGGCAGAGGCTTGATTGGCCTGTGCCGTAGGCCCGCATCACGTGCCAGATCTGAGATTGGTTTTCCTTGACTTAAGCAACATTGAATTGGCATAGTTAATTCCCATTTTAACCAAACCGCACAACAATATGCTGATTTTCTGGCATGGACAATCGAGTTTTCTTACGTAGTTTCGCAATTATTGATCATTTCCAAAAATGTCCACACAAATTGGGCTTACGTTACGAAGCCGCAACGGTGGTACTTTCATTTTTTCCTGTTCGAACGAACTTGAAAGGCTACTCGGTTGACACAAACCAAACCACTTCATACATAAGCTTTCGTTCAAATGAATATGGAAGAAGGTGATGAGCTTTACCCTATTGCCGTGTTGATTGACGAGTTAAAACACGAGGATGTCACTCTACGTCTGAACGCAGTGAGACGCCTTTCTACAATTGCCCTTGCTCTTGGCCCTGAAAGAACACGAGATGAGCTGCTCCCCTTCCTTGATGGTAAGTGTTTCTATTGTTGCTGCGAGAATACGATCGTATATCCCTGTTCCATCCGACCTCTACATTCCAGCCCCACAAATACATCTCTTTGGTTTGAGTTTGACATTGTTTAACCTATACCTTGGATGTTTCACAGAGTCGATGGACGATGAGGACGAGGTGCTCCTGGTAATATCCGAGGAGCTGGGTAACTTTGTCGACTATGTTGGAGGACCCTCCTACGCACATCTTATATTGAAGCCTTTGGAGAATTTGGCTGCTGTCGAGGAGACTGTTGTAAGAGAGAAGGTACCCCTTTCATTGTTGGCTTTCCATTCGAAACAAGTTTTACTGAGCCTTTCCTTACCCCAGGCTGTCGAGTCTCTTTCTAAAATCTGCGAATGCTTGAGTCGCGAGCAACTTGATCAGTATTACATCCCCCTTCTCAAAAGGCTTACTGGCGGTGATTGGTTTACTAGTAGAACCAGTGCAGCTGGAATTTATTCTGCAGGCTATACTTTGGCCTCCCCCAGCACCCAAGAGGACTTGAGAAAGTAAGATTCTAAAGTTGGCGGCGGCTTTGATGTTGTTGCACTGATGACCTGACCCTCATATATTTAGGCTGTTTGCACAGCTTTGCAACGATGACACCCCCATGGTTCGTAGGGCGGCAGCTACAAACCTAACTGTATGTATGAACCCTTAACTTCCACCCAGCCGACATGTATTCATCATCTGTCCCGTAGAAATTAACCACCAAACTGTCGAAAGAGCATGTGGTTTCTGACGTTATCCCGCTGTTCACCACACTTGCACAAGACGAACAGGTAATATTGGCAGTTGTCAGAGTGACGCCACCACAGCCTTCCTCACTCATCTCGACCATCCTTTCAGGACTCTGTTCGTCTGTTGACTGTTGAGAACCTGGTGACAATTGCCGAAGCTTTGACCAATGAAGAGTCTCACCAATACCTTATGGAATACTTGAAGGCCCTGTCCTGTGACAAGTCGTGGAGGGTTAGATACATGGTTGCCGAGAACTTCGTTAAGGTAGAGACACAGTATGCAGTCTGATTTGCAGAGCTGTTGCTAATCTCCACCCTAGATCAGCAATGCCATAGGCCCGCAGGCCATCCAAGATGAGCTCATCAACCTTTTCGTGAATATGATCGGGGATAACGAGGCCGAGGTTCGTAGTGCGGCAGCAACCCAAGTTCCCGGTATTGACATCTCTTCAACGATCCTATTCTACTCGATGCGTTCTTATCTCTATTGTTTCTAAACAGGGTTTGGCCAACTTATCGGTCACGACGGAATTCTCCAGCATATCTTGCCTCACCTTAAGGATCTCATCAATGATACTTCCCAACATGTGCGTGCCTCTTTGGGTTCCAACATCAGTGGACTTGCCCCGATTTTGGGCAAAGAGGAGTACGTGGTTTTTACAATTATCTCGCAGTTTTTCGAAATATTCATTGGAATGCCACTAGCACCATTGAGCACCTCCTGCCCCTTTTCTTGAGACTTCTCAAGGATGAATTCCCCGATGTTAGATTGAACATCATCTCCAAGCTTGAAGGAGTCAATCAAGGTAGGCTTATATCAGCACTCAGCAGTAGCCAAAAGATTGTAACCAAATTGAAATGGAAGTTATTGGAATTGAGCTGCTCTCTCAATCACTACTACCTGCCATAGTCGAGCTAGCGGAGGACAAGCAGTGGAGAGTTAGATTGGCCATTATCGAATACATCCCTCTTCTTGCCAGCCAATTGGGCGACAGTTTCTTTGACGAAAAACTTGGAAACCTTTGCATGTCCTGGTTGGGCGACTCCGTGTTTTCCATCCGTGAAGCTGCTACGATCAATTTGCGCAAGTTGACGGAGGTGTTTGGCGTTGAGTGGGCCAAGCAAACCATTATTCCAAAGGTTCTCGCAATGGGCTCACACCCCAACTATTTGTATCGTATGACAACCATCTTCTCCATCACAGTAAGTGGCGCTTTGAGTGTTGTTGTGGGTTCTCTATTCGCTAAATGGAAGCACGGTTTAGACTATCGCCAGTGCAGTATCGCCAGAGGTTATCAAGGAGCTACTCTTGCCCACCGTCTTGAAGTTAGTTAGCGACCCCATTCCTAACATTAGATTCAACGTCGCCAAATCACTAGAAACCCTAAGTTCGATTCTGAAAGCAAATCCGGCAACAGCGCCCGTGGTCGACAGCGACATTCGTCCTGCATTGCTCAAACTTTCGGAAGACACCGACAAAGACGTGAAATACTTCACTCAGCGCGCACTAGCCAATGGTAGGTGATTAATAGGTCATCGATTGGGCCCAGCCATTGCTAATCTCACAACAGTAGCTTGATGGATTAAGCCGTAGCGAATCAACAATATTTGATCGCAATCGAACACATTAAAACGGGCCCACCCTTCTATCATTTATACACCCATTCTTAACACCACCAACCCTCATTCCCATCCACTGCTCATGAATGATACTCTTCCATCTGGCCGACATTAAATTCCTTTATTTTATTGATTAATTGACCCACCATAATCTGTTGTATACCTTTGAATATAAACTGAGATATTAAGGAATGAGAAAAGGGTTGGATCGAATTGATTGTGTTTGAGTTCAAAACAACCGAACTTCCCAACAATTTGAAGATTTCTTGAAAAAAAATTCCCCATTTCGTACAAGAATGCTACCAATTTATCCAAGGACCCGATGGATTCCCTCCAATCGTGTCAGATGACCACTGGCCAGCCAGATTAGGGAACCAGATAAATTGCGGTTGGGATTGAACTGAATCGCAGTTGGGTGTGCAGGAGATTTACTTTGAAGTTTATTCAAGACGGGTCGACCCAGCCAAAAGTAGAAAAGAATCAATAATTGCACCACTCTCATCGTATCTGACCAAGTTTAGTCAGGCTCTTCCCTATTACGACGCGGCCGACCGATGCTAGCGTTGATTTGGGCATGTTGTGGTTTGGATCCATATCTTGGTATCTTGCGCTGGATCAGATAGATATGTTGTGGTTACAATCTGATGCGCTGGATTGGAACCTCTGACATGACAGCTGTCAGATTATGCAGAGGGATCAAGAAACGGGATGGAATCAGGATGATCCACCACGTGGGTGGACTAACAGGAATTTAGTCAACCATCCACCTCGTGTGTCCATATCGCCCATTCTGATCAATCTAGAAATAAAGGTTGATCCGGTCTAGACCCACCCGCCGATCGGTAATTACCAGGCCTCGAGGATTCTTACCCGGACGGAAATGGGTGATTGCGATCAGGATGGAAAGGATTGGAAGCTCTAGGAACAAATCTGTAGCGATTGCCATAAATGGGCGTCCTAATCAACGACGCTGAATACACATGCCCATCACCGGCTTGAGCATTGCCATTCAAGCTTGGATTCACTCGGCTTTAATCAGGACTAATCAACACCACTTATGGCTCATCCCCATGAGTGAATAATAAGAACCGCTCTGTGTGGGTTCTAGACGGACTGAGGGTTGGCGATGGTCGTCGAAAATGCGAATGGAAGAGAGTAGCTTGCGCACACCATCCCATGCTTATGATCCCCAGTCTTCGCCAATACACGGCGGAATATGATGATCATTTGATTTAATCTCTATTTTGTTCATTATATTCTACCAGTTTGTTGGGGAGATTCTGAGTCCAGTATGACATTTGAAGCGTCATCACTGATGGGGATTTCTTATAAATACGCATGCGGCCACCCTAGCTTCAGCATAACATCTCATTGTTAACAAATCTTCTTACTTAATCAACTATGGCTATCAAGGTCGGTATTAACGGTTTCGGACGTATTGGTCGTCTTGTCTTCCGTGCCTCTTTCGAGCGCGATGATATTGAGGTTGTTGCTATCAACGATCCTTTCATCGATCTTGACTACATGGTCTACCTTACCAAGTACGACTCCACCCACGGACGCTTCAAGGGTACCGTCGAGCACAAGGGTGACAAGTTGATCGTCAACGGTAAGGAGATCTCCGTCTTCAACTCCTTCAAGCCCGAAGAGATCGCTTGGGGAACTGCTGGTGCCGACTACGTCGTCGAATCCACTGGTGTCTTCACCACCATCGACAAGGCCAAGGCTCACTTGGCTGGTGGTGCCAAGAAGGTCATCATCTCTGCTCCTTCTGCTGATGCCCCCATGTTCGTTGTTGGTGTCAACCACGAGAAGTACGAGCCCAGCATGAATGTCATCTCCAACGCTTCCTGCACCACCAACTGCCTCGCCCCCTTGGCTAAGGTTATCAACGACAAGTTCGGTATCGTTGAAGGTTTGATGACCACCGCTCACGCCACCACTGCCACCCAAAAGACCGTTGATGGTCCTTCCGGCAAGGACTGGAGATCTGGTCGTGGTGCTGGTCAGAACATCATCCCTGCCTCCACTGGTGCCGCCAAGGCCGTCGGTAAGGTCATCCCTGAGCTTAACGGCAAGCTCACTGGTATGGCTCTCCGTGTCCCCACCCCTGATGTCTCCGTTGTTGACTTGACCGTCCGCCTTGAGAAGGGTGCCTCCTATGAGGAAATCAAGCAAGCTATCAAGGAGGCTTCCGAGGGTGAGCTCAAGGGTATCCTTGGCTACACCGAAGATGAGGTCGTCTCCAACGACTTCACCGGTGACTTGCACTCCTCCATCTTCGATGCCAGAGCCGGTATTGCCTTGAACGCCAACTTCGTCAAGCTTATCTCCTGGTACGATAACGAATACGGTTACTCCAACCGTGTTCTTGATCTCATCGCCTACGCCGCCAAGAAGGACGCCTCTGCTTAAGTGTAAATAGAAAAGGCGGATGCAATCACATCAACTTAATTTGATAAATAAACCTAATTAAAAGTAACCTCCAGTCATGTGTAGTTCAATTCATCAACGGGCGGCATAATCAGCGTCTATCGCATCATTAGAGGATTGAAAATTCATTGAAGTTCCGTCCAGTTGGGGATATTTTCTGAAGGGATCGGGGGAATCGATGGGCATTGTCATGTACGTAATAAGAAAGGTCTATCGACTTCGTCACGAACCTGATACGGTCGGCACCCAATCAGAAGTAGCGGCGGCCTTTTGCTTGATGAACAACAAATCCTTCCCCAGCCAAGCTGGCAAAGTTTAATCCAACAAGCGGTTGTTGACAGCCCGAGTGATGTCACAGTCGAAGATCGCTCTTTGACGGAAATGGGGAAATCCGAGAAATCAACAATACCGGCTGGCCTTGCTGTCTGGATCCCAAGAGCCATGGAAAATAGAACGCGGACGAAAGAGAGCGCTCTCGATCCTTCCAGTCCTCATATGCATTTGGGACCAAGGCGGATCGAAATTGGAAATCCGGTAATTTACCAATCGATGTATTCGGAACCCGAATTCTACGAACCGATCTGGCCAGATAATGCAAACATTCCCATATCCTTGATTGATTGTAGTGGGGGCACTCATTGGTAAATGCTGCTGTTCCTCGCAATACTGGGATTTCGGAGTGGGTCGAGATGGTTGGCTAGGACCAGATTCCAGTTGCGTAATCGCAGTGCATCGATGGACCATCTAGTATAAAATAGTGATGACGCCCCTCCTCGAAAGTCAGAATCGTTCTCATCGATTGATTTCTAACAGTTTCAAAATGGCCATCACTAAGATTCACGCTCGTCAAATCTTCGACTCCCGTGGTAACCCCACCGTCGAAGTTGAACTTACCACCGAAAAGGGTACTTTCCGTGCTGCTGTTCCTTCCGGTGCCTCCACTGGTATCCACGAGGCTTTGGAACTCCGTGATGAAGACAAGGCCAACTACCTTGGCAAGTCCGTCTTCAAGGCTGTTGACAACGTTAAGAACGTCATCGCCCCTGCCCTCATCAAGGCCAACATTGATGTCACCAACCAAGAGGCCATTGATGAGTTCATGCTCCAATTGGACGGTACTCCCAACAAGAGCAAGCTCGGTGCCAACGCCATCCTCGGTGTTTCCCTTGCCGCTGCCTACGCCGGTGCTGCCCACAAGGGTATGCCCCTCTACCAACACATTGCTGAGCTCTCCGGCTCCAAGCAACCCTTCGTCCTTCCCGTTCCTTCCTTCAACGTCTTGAACGGTGGATCCCACGCTGGTAACAAGCTTGCCATGCAAGAATTCATGATCCTCCCCACCGGAGCCAAGTCCTTCACCGAGGCCATGAAGATGGGTTCTGAGGTCTACCACGCCCTCAAGTCCGTCATCAAGTCCAAGTACGGACAAGATGCCACCAACGTTGGTGATGAGGGTGGTTTCGCCCCCAACATTCAAGACAACAAGGAAGGTCTTGAGCTCTTGAAGACCGCCATCGCCAAGGCCGGATACACCGGTAAGGTCAAGATCGGTATGGATGTCGCTGCCTCCGAATTCTACAAGGATGGCAAGTACGATTTGGACTTCAAGAACCCCGACTCTGACAAGAGCAAGTGGCTCTCCGGTGAGGAGTTGGCCAAGCTCTACAGAGAGTTCGCCGAGGAGTACGGAATCGTCTCCATCGAAGATCCCTTCGACCAAGATGACTGGGAAGCCTGGACCCATCTTACCGAGCAAGTTGGTACCAACTGCCAAATCGTTGGTGATGACTTGACTGTCACCAACCCCGTCCGTATCCAAACCGCCATCGAGAAGAAGGCTTGCAACGGTCTCCTCTTGAAGGTCAACCAAATCGGTACCGTCACTGAGTCCATCCGTGCCGCCAACCTTTCCCGCGCTGACGGTTGGGGTTGCATGGTCTCCCACCGTTCCGGTGAGACCGAAGATACCTTCATTGCTGACCTCGTTGTCGGTCTCCGTACTGGCC
This sequence comes from Basidiobolus meristosporus CBS 931.73, assembly GCA_002104905.1. Lineage (NCBI taxonomy): Eukaryota > Fungi > Basidiobolomycota > Basidiobolomycetes > Basidiobolales > Basidiobolaceae > Basidiobolus > Basidiobolus meristosporus. Next base: position 20,389 of record MCFE01000837.1, read on the forward strand.
AAATCAAGACTGGTGCTCCTTGCCGTTCCGAGCGTCTTGCCAAGTACAACCAAATCCTCCGTATTGAAGAGGAGCTTGGTGACAAGGCTGTCTACGCTGGTGAGAACTTCCGTCACCCTCTCTAAATTTCTTAGAATAGAATAATCTAAGCAACGCGCTTACTGTAAAAAACTAAAATCCAATCTGGGATAATAGAGAATTTTTCAATAAACAATCTTTTCTCGGAAATTATGGGCATTTTCACCTCAATATGGTTAAGATTCCCTGTGATACATGACACTCTTAATATAGAAATACTGCACATTGATGGATTTCCCAGTTACCATTACATTGTTGACCTTGGCAATTTAAATCCGTCTGATTGATCAAGGAATTGGCCCATGCCTACAGATGCAGGATGATTCACTTATTGCGCGCACACTTGGGAGGTACCATTCACAAAAAGTGCTCGTGTAATGCGTTATTACAGAATACACTGATACAAAATACTCCACAAGCACCAACAATGGATCATTTGCACCACACCATTCCAGCGCTTTTAGGAGGTATAATAGCGATGATAGACCCCGGACACTTGCCATTAGCGCTGAGTAGCTGGCTCCTTAAACGCAGCTTGTAAAGTAGGGCTGGTGAAAGGTTGTGAAGACAGTTGTGAGAGCTGGTAAGCATTGTCCATATCGGTAAATGCGGCTCAGTCTCGTGTTTTATTAGTATATGACTGAAGTTATTAGTAACTAAAGATATGTTGCTAGTCGAGAAATCGAGGAGTCGCTATTGGCGTTTGATTGATTGAGCGACAGAGTACCGTTTGAGTGGGCGTAGCTGCGGCAAGACTAGTGATGACAGATGTGTCGGGCGAGCTGAAACGTAGCTGGATGTGTAATCTCATCGGAATCTATGCTGCACAATCGCCGTTAGCACTAAGTAGTTGGCACCCCAAATGCCGAGGTTTCAAAGGTTTGCGGGCACTATGGTCGCTCGCATAGGTTATCGGTAAATGTACCTCTGTCTCGTGCAGTGGTAGTAGTATACCACTGAAGTTACTAGTGCATTACTAATCGATGAGGACATTCGGGTGGTGATATACGCAGTTCGCCAAACAAGCACAAACCGAAGTCATCGTTAACACTGGTATGTTTGACAATACTTTCCGTATTTTATCATATCCATGCGTAGGGAAACCTGTAGACTAAAGAACAAGACAGCGTCAATTCACAGAAGCCATGCCGAAAGCTTAATTTGAAATAAGATATATATAGCTACATTGCAACGACTTTATTAAATATTATCAAACATCGTTAAAGTAATTATACCATAGTGCATTTATTTGTGCTCAACGGAGACAACCTTGCCAAGCATGACAGCGGTGTTACCATCGAGGAAAGCAATACGAGAAAGACCTTCGCAGTTCTTGAAGCTGTCGACGATAAGGGGTTGGATGGGCTCGAAGACAACCTCGGCGGCCTCGGAAGCCTTGAGGGAGTGGGGGGACTCGAGCTTCTTACGGCCAGTCTCCTTACCGATCTTCCACTTGAGCTCGGTGATCTTGCAGGCAGCGCGACCGCAACGGACGAAACCAATGGGGGAGTATCCGGGCTTGACTTCTCCTGGGATATCGAGGGTTTGGATTTGGGCAGTGAAGTTCTTGACGGGGCGGAGAGTGTTGTCGCTCTTGTAGACCATGACATCACCAGCACGGGGCATGTTACCCTTGTCAAGACCCTTGATGTTCATACCGACGTTGTCACCGGTTTGGGCGAACTCGACACGCTTGTGGTGCATTTCGACGGTGAACACCTTACCGGTACAGGGGTTACCGGCGGTGTGGGTGGGAAGGAAGACAACTTCAGTGTTGGGGGTGACGGTACCTTGCTCGACACGTCCGGCAACGACATCTCCGACACCCTTGATCTTGTAGATACCGGAAACGGGAAGACGCATGGCGGCATCAGCGTTACGGGAAGGAAGGACAACCATGTCGTTCAAGGCGGTGAGGAGGGTCTCGACGTGGATCTTGTCACCGTTTTGGTTGATGACATCTTGTCCCTTCCACCAGGTCATCTTCTCGGACTTCTTCAACAAGTTGTCGCCTTGCCATCCGGAAATGGGGAGGATAGGAACGGATTGCTCAACGAACTCCTTCTTCCATCCGACCTTGATAAGCATGTTGCGCATCTCATCGCGGATTTCGTTGTAACGGTCCTCCTTGTAACCGGCGGTATCGGAATCCATCTTGTTGACACCAATGATGAGTTGCTTGACACCGAGAAGGTTGAGGAGACGAGCGTGCTGGCGGGTTTGGCCTTGGATATCTCCGGCCTTGTGGTCACCCTTTTGGATGGCGGTGGTGAAGTTACCATCGGCGGGGACCATGAGGAGGGCGACATCAGCTTGAGCGGCTCCGGAAATCATGTTCTTGATGAAATCTCTGTGTCCGGGAGCATCAATGATGGTGTAATGCCACTTCTCGGTGAAGAACTCCTTGGTGGTGCAGGAGATGGTCACACCACGTTCACGTTCGTCCTTTTGACGATCCATGTAGAAAGCGAAGGCGAAGGAAGACTTACCGAGACGCTCGGCTTCTTGCTTCAACTTGTCCATTTCACGCTCGGGGATACCACCGAGCTCGAAAAGAAGACGACCGGTAGTGGTAGACTTACCGGAATCGACGTGACCGCAAATAACGATGGAAAGATGGTTCTTGTTGTCAGTGGCAGACATGATGAACAAAGTTAAACAATTGTCAAACGACGAACTTTTTGGATGGTGGATGCTAGTGTATTTATTAGACCAGAAGTTGTAAAAAAAAAATCTTGGGGCATTGCGTCTCGGCCCCTAATATTTTTTTTTCTGGCTAGCTATGGTTACCACAATATGTTCAAGGGATGAGTAAGCTCTTCCTATATATGGTAGCCCTATTAATGAATCTCTCTATAATCCTATTGTTGATAATTTCAAGTGGCAGTGGTACTAAATTCTAATAGAAAGTATTGCATTTTTTGCTTATAGAATTGATATCAAATCCAAACTTTGCTGATCGAATCAGTGGCCTCTGTTCAATTTAATTGGGGTTAAAATGATAAGCGTTTCAGTTGAGGGCATATCCGCTCAGCGGAAAACACCGTTTGATTTCCGCGCAGCATTATGAAAATTCTCGCCACATCAAATTTCGGTGTCCTATCGTCACTGCCGGAATTATCGGCCAGGTACGGTTAGTACCGTAAATCAAACAAGAGTTAGATTACTGGTGATAGTAGTGTCCTCAACATTGTCAGCACCCTGTTGATTGCTTTGAGGCGTGGCCTTGATTAAATAACAATCCACCTACCTGCCCAGAATAAATAACAATTTACTTACCACCTCACGTACTTCCAACCTTCCGAGACATGACCTTTCTTATCTTTTAATAGTCCCACGTTCCTAATCCATACAAGATAGCTGCACTCCGACACTCTGAAATTGCTAACCAAATACGAGTGGAGTGGTGTTCTCATCGGAACGGAACGATTCAACATGATTATGGACATCACATGTAAGATGAGCTCATCATAGTTACAGATGTATGATTTTCAACAACAACCGAATCAATTAGAATTCATTGACGGATGACGAATCCCCTCACCAAGGATGGTGGGAACAAATTCCCAACATTTCGGATTCTTTATGTCAAACTTAAGCTCAGAATAAGTAACCACATTCTGTGTTTCCCGAAGGAATCATATGATCCTGAGGTGGTTGGCAAGCAGAGGCCGCTGCGTCACGACGAGTCACACTCACAAGCTGTCAAAAATGCTGCAAGTCCGCGGTCCATGGCCGTGCCAATCCATCTCTTTCCAGTTCTGCATTCTAGGGTGTTTCTGAAACCGGAGCGGTTAAATGTAGCTCAAGTGCTCCTTTTTCCCATCGGGGTTATTGATAGTTCAGGGTTTTGTACAAAGCATTAGCATTCTCGTGTGTTTCGATCTTCCTCGTCCTTGGTTTCCTGCTTCTATAAATACGGGTGGTCTGTCCAGTCCGTAGTCATTCCACTTCCACTTCCACTCCCACTCCCACTCCACACCTCCCCATTATGAGCAAAAATTTCGATGAACAGTCTCTTTTCGAAGAGGAGTGCGCTCAAGTTAGGCAGTGGTGGCAATCGGAGCGCTTCGCTCACGTGACCCGTCCCTATTCCGCCGAGTCCATTGTCGCAAAGCGTGGATCCCTTCGTATCGAATACCCCTCCAACACAATGGCCCAAAAGCTCTGGAAGATTGTTTCGAACCATTTCCGCAATGGAACTACTTCGCATACCTTTGGTTCCCTGGACCCTGTGCAAGTTACTCTGATGTCCAAGTATTTGGAAACCATTTACGTTTCAGGATGGCAGAGCTCTTCCACCGCTTCCACTTCCAACGAGCCAGGCCCCGATCTTGCTGACTACCCTATGGACACTGTGCCCAATAAGGTGGAGCAGCTGTTCCTTGCACAGCAGTTCCACGACCGTAAGCAGCGTGAGCAAAGACTCAAGTTGGATCCAAAGGTTCGCAGTGCCACCGAAAACCATGACTACCTCAGACCTATCATTGCCGATGCTGATACTGGTCATGGAGGTATCACCGCTGTCATGAAGCTCGCCAAGATGTTTGTCGAACGCGGCGCCGCCGGTATTCACATGGAGGATCAGGCTCCTGGCACCAAGAAGTGTGGCCATATGGCCGGAAAGGTTTTGGTTCCCATTTGCGAGCATATTAACCGTCTTATTGCTGCCCGCGTGCAGTTCGATATTATGGGGGTGGACAACCTTATCGTTGCTCGTACTGATGCCGAGGCCGCCACTCTGATCACCAGCACCATCGATAAACGTGACCATCCCTTCATCTTGGGTACCAGCAACAAACACATCCGCTCTTTGGTGGAAGTGCTGGATGAGTCCCGTGAGGCAGGTATGACTCCAGGAGAGATTGGCCGCATCGAAGCCCAGTGGATGGACGATGCCCAGTTGAAGACCTATCCTGATGCAGTTGCCGAGGCTATTCGCCGTTCAGACAAGCCTGGAAAGGAGGATCTCATCAAGGCCTGGTATGCTGAGGTGAATGAGGCCTCCATTACTGAGGCACGCCGCATTGCGAAGTCCCTCGGTATTCACATTGAGTTCGACTGGGAGAAACCACGCACTGCCGAAGGTTATTACAGGTACCTAGGTGGCAACAAGTGTGGCATCGCAAGAGCCACCGCCTTCGCTCCCTATGCGGATCTTTTGTGGATGGAGACAAAGAGCCCAATTATGTCTCAAGCCAAGGAATTCGCTGCTGGTGTTCACAAGAAGCATCCATGGGCCAAGCTTGCCTATAACCTCTCCCCCTCGTTCAATTGGGACGCTGCAGGCATGAGTGATCAAGAGATCCGCTCATTCATCTGGGATCTTGGTCGCTTAGGTTTCTGCTGGCAGTTTATTACTCTGGCAGGTTTCCATTGCAATGCTCTTGGCGTTGACCTCTTTGCTCGTGACTATGCCAAGCGTGGCATGTTGGCGTACGTTGAAGGTGTCCAGCGCAAAGAACGGGAGTTCGGTGTGGACACATTGCAGCATCAAAAATGGTCAGGCGCATACTATTACGATGAACTGATCAACCTAGTTTCAGGTGGCGTAGCATCCACCGCAGCCATGGGCGCGGGTGCTACCGAGGAGCAGTTCAAGCATTAAACTTAACCATTATAGCCAGCATGTCACTATCTATATTCCATCCCATCTATCCAACATGTAATTTGCATTAAATAAAAGGTATTTCGATTAATCGAATGTATGAATTCCCGACCCTCGCAATACCGTAAAATGCGATATTCAGAAAGGGTGCTAAGATATTCTTTTCGTCTACGCTTATGTTGACGCTCTTAAACTACAGAGTAGTAACAAGCCTATGGTGCTAAGAGGCTTATGAGCAACACGGATTATAAGCGGTGCCGCACGATAGGTTGCACCGATGCCTAATTTGCTACTTTATACCCTAGCTGCTCAATATGGGAAGCACATTATTTATCTGCTCACAAATAATATTATTTGATGTTAGTTACCTTTTTGATGATTGGTTGCTTGAGTATATGTGTATAAATATATTCCTCTCATTTACCTCTTTAGCATGCAGTAACACTCTTCCCATTTAAATTTCTGATAACAACGCTGCCAACTCAAACAGCAAAACAATGGTTCTAGTAGTTAAAATCCGCACTAATCCGCACTAATCCACTGTCTTGGTTACGCACAGCTGATTGAAATATTCCATTTATTTCTTCTATAGTGGGTCTTCAGTCGGTTTTCTGAATGATAAACAACTGAGTAACCTGACCATTGCACGGGTGCAAGAAAATCTATTGAAATTCAGTTTTGGCGTAATGCAACTAAGATGACTCGACACATACATTCCCCTGGAGAACCACTGGCGGATCTACAGTCCACGACAGGTCTTGATTAACAGCAGAAATCTGTATGGGAATAATGTCATGAAAATGTGCAGAGATAGACCGAGATTGCTATAGTTACCGCGAGATGATTATTGCAGCAGTGATACAGAAGTACGTTAGCATTTCACTTGTCACTATCCCCTTGGAGCAGGTTATCAATAGCTTCGGGGTGTGACAATAGGTGGGGTGTAACTTACTTGACATTCGCCAATGCATATTCGTTCCAGTCAACATTTGTAAAAGAATAACCTTGACCGTGGTGCATAATCTCCCACTAGATATTGTGTCCAAATATTTGGAGCCAGGTGGAAAGATGAATGTCCTTACAATACACACCATCTTGAGTGGTCCCGGGAGTTCCCAGGTTGCTGCAACATACACTTTGCCACCTTCAGCATAGCTCCGAAAGCTATGTTGTGATTGTACATTTCAAAATCCATATACGCACCAGAAGCTAGAAGCTCAGAAGTAACTGCAATTGGGCCACTAACAAATGTGGTTATAAGGAGAATTGTAAATTTGCCAAATATTGAATGGTACAGAAACTAGGCTCTGCTTAACAACGTGGAGGTCACATTTCATTCCAACCTGTTCCTGCACCTAGTGTTGAGCGGGAATCTGCCAAGAATGCCATTGAAGCCACACTTCAATTGGAAAAGGATGTCAACAAGTCCATGTTAAACCTCCACAACATCTCTGCCAAGCAAGGTGACCCACGCTTATGTGATTGCTTAGAAGGACACTACCTCACTCAACAAGTTGAGGCCATCAAGAAAATTTGGATATGCTTATGCAATTGAACTGTGCGGGTGGTGGGGTTAGGAGGGGGAAAGACCGTCAACAATAGGTGAAATATTTATTTCAGCTGAAACTAAGACCCTATGAAAAGTCTCACAGTTAGAATTCATTGGATTTTAGCTGGTGTTTAGCTGGTATGCAGATGGGATTTTTCTGGCCTTTTGTTAATTTTTTTTCTTAGGTAAAAAGCTGTTGTAAGAGTTTGGGAGATTTTGAAAGCATTTAGGAGTGCAGGTAGATTATGTGGCTTTCACTTAATAATTTGCTACATGTAAGAGTGATATCATTACATCTATGTGGTCTTGGCAAAAAAAACTGTAGAATATGCTTAGAAAGGTCCTAAGAGCATGTGTACACAGTGTGTGGCTGTTTGGATAACTAATTGAAGTTTCATATTCAGGGTACCTGATATTTTGGTGAAAATATTTTAAGTTAGGGTTAGGGGGGAGACAGTCACCAACAGGTGAAATCTTTATTTCAGTTGAAACAAAGAAGCCAGTGCTACTGTTGTAGCTTTGATACAAGAGTGTGTAGCTGAGTGGAATTTGTAGGTAAGTTTACAAGAAGTGATGATAGTTCTTCAGTGCTCAAGAAACTGTTCAGGGGGAAGGGGGGTAGCAAGAGGGGTAAGAGTGATTTGTGAACAATATTAATGAGGGGAATATGATAAGCATTGATATTCATCATAAAGGGAGTGTGCCGCTTCAGATATTGCTGCCAAAGGTCTGTCAAGTACTTCAGGTAGGCCAGCTTGGGTTTTTCTGACTGCAGAATATAATGAGCAAACTTCTTGACTTCAGGATCTCCAAGTATAGTTCTCCAGCAGGAGCCAGGTGTAGTGTGGTGTGATCTCTTCCAGGTCTTGATCAGTGGGTTGTTGCAGTGGTGAAGTCTGAGATATAATCTGGTTCTAAGGTAGAGTAGTCTGATCTTAAAGGGCATAAACCCAAAAGCACCAAGAATGGCATGTCTGTAGGGGCATTCAGGCAGATGAGGCACCAGGGATGTAATGCACCAGACTGCAAGCTTGTCAAGTTCAGTGCAGTCTCTAGAAGTAAGAGAGAGAAGTGGTAAGCCAAATTCCAGGACAGGGGAGACAAACTGCCTGAGTAGAAGGAGGCAGCTGGGAGCTGAAGTTATAGGAGGAGTTACAGCCAGTAGCTTGTGGAGTGCTTGTCTTGCCAGGATAATTCTCTTCTTCAGTTGGGCTCCAGAGTCTAGTCCAGTAGGAAGGAAAGGAAAGCCAAGATATGTAGCAGAAACTTGGGCAGGTAGAGTGCAGTTGTCTAAGTTGATAGGACAACCCAAAGGTACTGTCTTTGCAATGGAAAGCTGGAGATTATTCTTCTGCAGATACTGGTGGATGGACTAGGAGTCTTGTTGCACATTGGAGGAGGATATTCTGATGTCATAAGCAAAGAGAGTAACCAGGCAGTCAGCTGAGAGTCTTGGGAAGTCATTCAGGAAGATGGCAAACAGCATAGGACCAAGCACAGAGCCTTGAACCACTCCATTAGGAACTGAGAACACAGCTGATTGCTCACTTGGGTGCAGAATTCTTGCTCAGAGTAGAGCTCCTGAGCAAGCAAAAGCTCAAACACCTTTCTGCTGATGAGCAGCAGAGATATTGGCCTGTAGGAGTTGGGATCCAGGTGCTTTCCTTTACCCATGTACAGTGGCAGAACATTTGCAAAGGACCATTCCTCAGGAGGAGAAAGTTGAGCTGAGCATTGCTGAAACAGTGGAAGCAGAAGAACAGACATGGTCTTTGTACTAGTCTTCAAAAGCTCATAGGAGATTGTGTCCACACCTGGAGCAGTAGAGTTGGGAAGCCTCTTGAGCACATTATGGACTCTCCCTTGATCAAGTGCAAGTGGGATGGGCAGAGTCTTGAAGTCAGGATGAAAGCCAGGAGTTGAGTACTGCTTTGTAGAGAAGAAGATGTTAGCCAGCTGTTCTGTTGAAGGTAACTTCCTGGAAGAGGGCCTCATTGCCCTGTGGAGTCTTGACACTGTTTGTTGTATTCAAGAGAAAAGTATAATAAAACTCTTGAATGAGTTAACTGAACCCAAGTGACAACTAAGTGCAGAATCTTAAAATTGTCAAGAGTGCCCAAAATATTAGCAGAGAGGTTCTGGTCTAATATTGGTCTTGGATATAGCTGGGTTGGCTATAAAGACAATGATATTTGTTTGCTAGGCAGGCTAGGCTTGGTGTTCTTTGGAGTGCTAGATATACTAGGCTTGGATAGAAACTAGGGTTAGGGGGGAGACAGTCACCAACAGGTGAAATCTTTATTTCAGTTGAAACAAAGAAGCCAGCGCTACTGTTGTAGCTTTGATACAAGAGTGTGTAGGGGAGGAAAGTCACCAAGTGGTGAAATCTTTATTTACTTATGACAAGTATCTAAAGAAGCCAAGTTAATCTGAAGTAATTCCTAGAAAGCTAGGTCTGAGAGATATCTTCCTGGTAAGCCAGGTCTGAGAGTTGAGAAGCTAAGTGGTACTCTATTTCCTAGTTAGCTAGGTCTGAGAGAGGTTTCCTGGAAAGCCAGGCCTGAGAAGTGAGAATCTGAATATATCTGAGCTAAGTTATACTGGTTTGCGGTAGCTGAATTGTGGCCGGAATGGCCAGTAGACTGGGGGAACTGAGAGGAATTTCTGGGCGATCACTGGCCAAATTTACTAGGCAAATCTGGCCAATTAGCATTTCAAGGATTTCAGCCAATCAGAGCCTTTACTTTGCCTGATGGTTGATCAAGCCATCTCCCAATGAGCACACATCAATTTATTAATCAAATTTTGCTGGATCCAGGATTTGAACCCACAACCATGGGTATGGAAGGGTTAGGGATAACCACAAGGCTAAGTGTTCTTGGTTAGGGTGTAGGTGTTATAGTAAGGGCTAGGAAAAGGTTAGAAGAGCAGGGGGTCTGGGGGACGCAGTCCCCTAGAGAATAAAAAAGCAGGGGGTTTGGGGGATGCAATCCCCCATACTGCTCTTATACTCTTTAAATTCCCGTTGGATTACTTTTCTCTCATTCTTGGTTCTGGTCCCTTAGGGTTAGAATTCCTCCTCCTAACCCTTATCACCCTAACCATAAATATTTTTACCCTACAATTGGCACATTGTCTGCTCATATGGTGGGCATGTCTGGGCCAATATTTGTCTCCCTATACTGTCCATACACTCTGTATAAGTCTTGATGACTATTTAATTAATAAATTGTTATTTTTAATATATATCTAATAATTAATGGGATTCATCCCAATCTGACCACAATCCCATATTTTGATAAGCTTCGGGCACCATAAATTGCGCGGCCCTAATATGATAAAAAAATTCATGGCCAATACAAATTTTCTGTAACCCGATTGCTTTTACCAAATATAAAGTGTATCCAAAAGTTCAATATATATTATGGCTATAATAGAAACTTTATTGGACACCATCGCAACTACTATTTATGTTCTATGCGCACATGTATCCCGCGGGAATTGTAAAACTTAGCCACGTGGTACAAAAGTGCTTTAATTTTTCATCATGATAGTTTTACATGAGTTCCTAACGCACTTTGAAAGTACGCAGTAGCCATACCCCAACAGGTTTTAAGGATGTCCACTAGCTACGTCTACTTGTGTCTATCGGGAGCCATCAATCATCAGCCGCGCAATACTGAAATGCTTTTATTTTTCATCATGCTAGTTTTGTATGAATCCCTAACGCACTTTCATAGTGCGCGGTAACCATACCCCAACAGGTTTTAAGGATACCCACTTGCTACGTTTACTTGTGTCTAGCGGGAGTCATCAATCATCAGCCGCGCGGTAAAAAAGTGCTTTTATTTTTCATCATGATAGTTTTACATGAGTTAGGGGGGAGACAGTCACCAACAGGTGAAATCTTTATTTCAGTTGAAACAAGGGTTAGGGTTAGGGTTAGGGTTAGGGTTAGGGTTAGGGTTAGGGTTAGGGTTAGGGTTAGGGTTAGGGTTAGGTTAGGGTTAGGGTTAGGGTTAGGGTTAGGGTTAGGGTTAGGGTTAGGGTTAGGGTTAGGGTTAGGGTTAGGGTTAGGTTAGGGTTAGGGTTAGGGTTAGGGTTAGGGTTAGGGTTAGGGTTAGGGTTAGGGTTAGGGTTAGGGTTAGGGTTAGGGTTAGGGTTAGGGTTAGGGTTAGGGTTAGGGTAG
>MCFE01000838.1:0-31635 GCA_002104905.1 Basidiobolus meristosporus CBS 931.73
GCTTTTCAACAATATCCCTATACTGATGACCAAGTTGTTCATGGGGCATTTCAAGCTAAATGAGCCCTTTGAGATACTGGAGAAACGTGACAGAATTAGCAAGATATTAGAGAGTATCTGCTACCCTAAGTACCTCTCACAGGCCCCAATTAATAATCATACGCATATGCAACAATACAAATGCAAAGACTTGATGAACTGGATATGTATTTATTCAAGTGGTGTTCTGAAGCCATTCCTACCAAGAGTTCACTGAAAGCATAGGGAGTTATATGTGGACATTGTAGGAATATTTATCCAGAAGTGGAGCACCAATGCCAACTTGATGCATCTACAGCTGTTGTGTGAGGAGTTTGTAACAGGATTTGAGCGGCTGTACTGCAAACATAAAGCTCAGCATGTAGATCTTTGCTGCTACTGTATCCATTTGCTACTCCATCTTGCACAGTGTGTGGAGAATATTGGGCTTGCTTCACCTTTTGAGAGTTTCCTATGGAGCAGATGTGTGGGGAGATAGGAAAACAAGTCAAGTTGCAGGTACTACCATATCCCAATCTCATCAAGAATATTACCTTCAAGTCTGTCATGGATGTGATGAGTTGGCACATGGAGGACAGCCAGAAAGAGTTGGAAGATATTGAGGGCAAATGTGCACATGGAGACACCTATGCCTATGGCATTAAGAAGCTAAGCAGCCCCAATGCATGGGTAATCAGTTAAGTAATGCAAAGTTGGGATGGGTGCAACAAGCTACCAATTTTTATCAGGAAAACTCCACCAAGATATGCCTGATTTATTGTGGTCACTGTTGTAAGAGTCTTGGAGATATTGGAAGTGATTGGGAGAACAAGTAGATTATGTGGTTTTCACTTGATGATTTATTGAATGTAAAAGTAGTATTTATACTTTTACCTGGTCTTGGCATCACAAGCACGTAGAATAGGTTAAGGAAGGTCCCAAGAACATGTGTGCAAAGTTTGGGGCTGTTTGGACAACTTTGAGAATTTTCATGTTCTGGGTACCTGGTATTTTGGTGAAAATATTCTAAGTAAATCCCAACAAGGAATTTGGTCAGTATTCTCTAGGATTTGAAGGTGATGATCTAAGTGACTAAGTTAGGTGAATATTTAGGTGGAATTACAAATTTTTACAACACTCCCACTCAGCTAAATGTTCATACTGACTAGTCCTAATTTTGACCTAAGATATTCAAACTTGTCTCTGGCTAATGGTTTGGTAAATATGTCTGCAATCATTCCATCTGTAGGACAGTAAACTAAGCTAACTAAGTTATTCTCTATAGCTTCACGTATGAAATGATGTCTAATATCTATGTGCTTGGTTCTAGCATGAAAAGTTGGATTTCTACCTAATTGTATACATCCTTGATTATCTTGAAATAAAGTAATAGGCGTTTTTTGACATAGGCCTGAATCTGCAAAGAGCTTTCTTAACCACATTGCTTCTTCTGTAGCTTCACAGGCTGCCATATACTCTGCCTCTGTAGTAGAAAGTGCTACGGTTGGTTGCTTTCTTGAATTCCATGAAATTGCTCCTTTACAGTAAAGAAAGGTGAATCCTGTGGTGGATCTTCTGTCTTCCAAATTTTGTCCCCAATCTGCATCAGAGTATCCCACAAGATCTTGTTCTGAGTCCTTATAAGTGTAGCTTAAGCAAATATCAGCAGTTCCTTTTAGGTATCTAAAAATCCGCTTAACTGCTGCAATATGATCAGATCCATAGTTCTGATTATGTTGGCTGACAACTCCCACTGAATATGAGATATCTGGACGTGTTCCAAGCATGATATACATCAGACTGCTGACCATAGATTGATAAGGAAAGTCAGGGCTTTCAGATGGCACCAAGCTCTCTTGATTTGGTTGAGTTTTGACCAAGTTAAGGTTTGTCTCCATTGGGGTTGCTGCCGGTTTACAGTCTTCCATTTTGTACTTCTTTAGTGAATCTTGAATATACTTGGATTGGCTTAGGGTAATAGTCTGGGTACTTCTGTCTATGGAGAACTTAATCCCTAAGTAGTAACTGAGTTCTCCTAGATCGGACATCTTGAACTCCTTAGATAGGTTGGATTTAGTCTCTTCCAATTGTTCTAGGTTATTGGCGGCTATAATAAGATCATCCACATATAGAGCTAATAGAACTGGATTTGCTCTATCTGGCTTATAGTATATACTATAGTCAGCATTACTCCTTTTGAAACTCAAAGATTCCAAATAAGAATCTATCTTGCAATTCCAGGCTCTCGGTGATTGTTTGAGACCGTATAGTGACTTTTTAAGCTTGCAGACCAAATTGGGGTTATCTTGGTCAACAAACCCATCAGGCTGGTCCATATACACATCCTCATCAAGTTCTCCATTCAAAAATGCAGTTTTTACATCCATTTGATGAATAAAAAACTTATATTTGGCTGCAATAGCCAATATTAATCTGATGGAATTAAACTTGGCTACCGGTGCAAAGGTCTCAGTATAGTCAAGTCCTTTTGTTTGAGAGTATCCTTTGGCTACAAGTCTTGCTTTGTATCTTTCAATTGTGCCATCAGCCTTGTATTTTGTCTTGAAGACCCATCTGCATCCAATTGATTTTTGGTTGATTGGTAATTTGACTAAGTCCCAAGTTTGATTTTCCATCAGGGCCTGATATTCCTCAGTCATTGCAGATCTCCAAAACTTTGTCTAAGGGCTATTCAGGGCCTCTTTTATAGTCTGGGGTTCATCAATATGGACTGAATAGGCATAGGCTAAGTTTGTACTCTCATTGATATAGTAATTTGGGCTTTTTCTTGTCCAATTGGATCTCCGGGCATTTGATACTGGAATGATCACTTCTGGGATATTCCTGGGCACTGATTCTGGCTGGACCACGGTTGTAGAGTCCTCTGGAGTGAAAAAAATTTCATTGTTTTGCTCTGATTCAATCCTGACAATTGGTGGACTTGAGATCAAATTTTTGTCATCATCTGATGTCATTTTTTGTGAAAATTTTGAATTTTCATCAAACAACACATCCCTGGACTTGATCAGCTTCTTTGCTTTGGTATTGTAGAGTCTGTATGCCTTACTCTCATTGCAGTAGCCCAAAAATATGCATTTTACACTTTAGACTTGTTCCATCATACCGTGCCAGGGCGCGCGGCGCGATCCGCGGTTGCAAAGAACGATTGGGCGCAATATTATAGCTACCAGAAGGCAGGATTGTTCTTGGATGATTTTGCACTATGCAGGACAATCTTGCACACTATGGCACAATCTGACACAATGAGGTTGGCGCGGATGATTGCGCCAACTTGTAATGCTTGCATCACGTGCGTGATCGGATACCGCTATAATGGCAGGTAAAATCCGGTATTTGGATATGTTTCTTTAATGTAAATGGAAATAAATGTGTATCACACTATAAACTACACTGATACTTACCATTTTGGTTACCCCCACTCCAATTGGACAGTATCTCAGTGGTTAATTGGTCCAAAAGTATCCTGAAGCTGGCAGCCCCCAATTGGCTCATTGACTACTGAAAAAGCTACCTGATTTGTCATCAAATATCCCATTTTGCCCATTGAGCAAGTAAATCCCTGATCCTAGTGATTGGGCAAGGTGTCATAGCTAGCACGCAAGCAATCGTGTAGGTGCAAAACAGATCCAATAGCTGCACTGGTATTACAGATGACGTATATATATGCAGGGTGTTTATTTATAGGGGTTCTGTCTCAAATGTGAGACGACCTTGATATTACTTATATCAAAAATTTGATGATCACTGATTTGCAATGGCTCAATTTGGATCGCAAAAAAAAAGGGTTTTTGGGATCATTACAAATGTGCGCAATTCAAATCAATCGCATCATCTTCTCCTGGGTTTTTTTCTCACAGGGATTACTACTGAAGCATTTGGTAGTGACTCACTTTGCACACCTATACTACTTCCTGGCTGACTATCATCTTGGCTACTTGTGTATTTGTAGTCAGTATTTTGCCTCCTAGTTGATGAGTGCAATGCTGCAGCTTGGCCGCGCTGAATTGCTCCGACTGAACCAACTGAACCGGCCTGTAGCGCCACGCGCTGACGCGTTCTTTTACTTGCCAAGGGCTCTGGTGGTTGAGTCACTTCATGTTGGTCATCATCAGTCAGTTCACCAGAAGTAACTTGCTGATGGTCAGGCAAAACGGCACGCGCAGGCGCGCCTTGACGCGTTGAGATGGCCCTTGGCTGAGTTCAATGTGATGCCGCATGTTGACGCAACTTGGTCCGCTCCAATGGACTTGTGTCTAAATGAGCAGTTTGGCAAGTTCTGGTAGTTTTGCTCTGAAGCGCGCACGTTGACTCAACGCGGGGCGTTCTGGTAAAGGGTCTTGGCGTGGTCTGGACTGACGTGCACCGGCGCGCTGTGGTTGCAAGAGATGGTAGGGAATACAGCAAGGCATGCTGGCGCAATCTGGACGATGTTGCTTGCGGTCTGTATTCTTCCTCCTGAAGCTCACCATCTGATTCCTCAAGGTATTCACTTACCCTCTGTCTGATACTTTGGAGCTGTTGCCTGGATGAGTCCTGTGTATATTGCTCTCGGAAGCCACTTAGCTCTACTAATATATCACGTAGTACATTAGTCATTTGAGGCAAAAACTCATTCAAAATCTCTTTGGTTCCCAAAGTTGAGGCACGAACGGACGCGTCCGGCCTGAACTGTGCAAATTGCACGCGAAATCGTTCCCGTGCAGCTTCCTCGTCAAATCCCCTCACTCTCAGCTCATTCTTGATTTCAATACTTGTCTTGTTATATATCTTTTTACATACATTGGCTGGCATCTTGATGTAGAACTCATGCCACAGCTTTCTACTCAAATTCTTCCATCTTTGTTGACTCTCTGAGGTATCTAGTTCTGCTAGATTAATTAGTAGTGCCCAAATATCTGTATGAAGGCTCATCATAGACACTTGGGCCATACTAAAATCATTTGGCGAGAACTCAAACGGATCTGACATCAACTTTTCCGGTCTGGACCACGCTTGTGAGCTGGGGGATGGGTTTTGTCTGGGTTGTACTAAAGATGAGTTGAGGCTTGGTATGGGGACCATAGCAACGGATTTGGATACTTATACAGCAGTATATTGGCATCAACCTGGTCTTATATGAAATATATATGAAAACTAAAGTGATTGTTGAATTTCCATATATTATGCATGATGCATCTTGGATTGCGTTGACACGGATCAGATCACATCAATTGCAGATTTCCTATTTGATTATAGACCTATGATTAAGGCATCAATAAAAGTACCAAGGCATTGTTTGCGAATGATTTTTGCAACATAATGATGGGATACATGGCAATTGATGGAGATTTAACCATAATGTGTTAAAAATCAGATAAATAACGCAGATCGCGCCGAATCAATTCAAACCGCCTCCATACAATCATCCATCAATTTTAATATGACTTACTCATCTGAATGGTCTTTTCTCATCAATCCCATCACTACCACTGGATTTCATTTTGACACACTAGAGGAGATCTATTCCAAGTACTGTGGACCATCAACCCCAATCTACTCAAGGAGATCCCTTGTTAAGCTTCTCTGCTATTACAAGAACTATTGCCCTACAAGGTTTCATCTCACCATCCATGGCAACAAAAGTCCTAGAAGCTTTCATTCCCAGCTGACAGCAATGGAGAACCACCTTGCAGAGGGTATGAATGACTTGGAGCAAGCTTGGAATACTAGGTTCAGTAGCTCCAATAGACTTCCATATCCCAGGGTGTTCAGCAACAGGTTCCATATCAGGAGTATTTTGGATACCTTCCCAGTGAGGATTGGCAGACCTTCTAGAGGGTAGAGGCACTTTTATTCTGGCAAGTACAAGGCACACTGTGTGAAGTTTCAAGCACTGTCTGACATTGAGGGTAACATCATCTGGTTTAGTGGGCCATTTGCTGGAAGTAGGCATGACAAAGCACTCTGGGTAGAGAATCATCCTGAATTCAGTAGAGGGGAGAAATGTATGGCAGACTTAGCCTATATAGGAGAGGATTGTCAGAGATTAGAATGTATTACAGCTTATAGGAAGCCAAGGAATGGTGTGCTTAGCAGGAAGCAGAAGCTCTACAATGAGATATTTAATCATTTCAGAGTAAGGGTAGAGCACACATTTGGATATCTGAAGAGATTCAGCATATTGGCAGGTAAATACAGAGGAAAGTCATATATAGGAGAAAACAGCAGAATAGGTAAAATAATTAAAATACTCATTAATGCTCAGTTTGTTCATACAAGAAGACATCCACTGAGAGAAATGTGTCTGGAGCATTATGAAGAGTAAATAAAGCAAGGAAAGCACTATTCTGAGCAACATAAGTAAGATTGAGTAAAATTACCAGTAACTGTATCATACCACTGGCATCATGGTAGAAATTATAGTGCCAGATAATGCTGTAGAGTGCCAGATTGATCCAGCACCATAAACAGGCTGGCACTAAGTGGCACTATCCAACAGAACAAGTCTACAAACTTGTTGACCTGTAGTCCAGGTGTTATTCATACACTTGTTGACCTGGAGTCCAGGTGTTAGTCATACACTTGTCAGCCTGAAGTCCAGGTTCAGGTCATACACTTGTGAGCCTGCAGTCCAGGTCTAGGTCATACACTTGTTAACCTAGAGTCCAGGTGTAGTTCATACACTTGTTGACCTGGAGTCCAGGTGTTAGTCATACACTTGTTAACCTGGAGTCCAGGTGTTAGTCATACACTTGTTAACCTGGAGTCCAGGTGTAGTTCATACACTTGTTGACCTGGAGTCCAGGTGTTAGTCATATACTTGCTGACCTGGAGTCCAGGTGTTAGTCATACACTTGTTGACCTGGAGTCCAGGTGTTATTCATACACTTGTTGACCTGGAGTCCAGGTGTTAGTCATACACTTGTCAGCCTGAAGTCCAGGTGCAGGTCATACACTTGTGAGCCTGCAGTCCAGGTCTAGGTCATACACTTGTTAACCTAGAGTCCAGGTGTAGGTCATACACTTGTTGACCTGGAGTCCAGGTGTTAGTCATACACTTATCAGCCTGAAGTCCAGGTTCAGGTCATACACTTGTGAGCCTGCAGTCCAGGTCTAGGTCATACACTTGTTAACCTAGAGTCCAGGTGTAGTTCATACACTTGTTGACCTGGAGTCCAGGTGTTAGTCATACACTTGTTAACCTGGAGTCCAGGTGTTAGTCATACACTTGTTAACCTGGAGTCCAGGTGTAGTTCATACACTTGTTGACCTGGAGTCCAGGTGTTATTCATACACTTGTTGACCTGGAGTCCAGGTGTTAGTCATATACTTGCTGACCTGGAGTCCAGGTGTTAGTCATACACTTGTTGACCTGGAGTCCAGGTGTTATTCATACACTTGTTGACCTGGAGTCCAGGTGTTAGTCATACACTTGTCAGCCTGAAGTCCAGGTGCAGGTCATACACTTGTGAGCCTGCAGTCCAGGTCTAGGTCATACACTTGTTAACCTAGAGTCCAGGTGTAGGTCATACACTTGTTGACCTGGAGTCCAGGTGTTAGTCATACACTTGTTGACTTGCAGTCCAGGCTTTGGTCATACACTTGTTAACCTGAAGTCCAGGTTCAGGTCATACGCTTGTGAGCCTGCAGTCCAGGTGTAGGTCATACACTTGTTGACCTGCAGTCAAGGTTTAGGTCATACACTTGTTCACCTGGAGTCCAGGTGTAGGTTATACACATGTTATCCTGGAGTCCAGGTGTAGGTCATAAACTTGTCAACCTGGAGTCTAGGTTTTGGTTATATAGTTGTTAACCTGTAGTCCATGCTCAGGTCATACACTTGTGAGCCTGCAGTCCAGGTGTAGGTCATACACCTGTAGATCTGGAGTCCAGGTGTAAGTTATACGCATGTTATCCTGGAGCTGAGGTGTAGGTCATACACTTTTTGGCCTGGAGTTGAGGTGTAGGTCATACACTTGTTGGCCTGGAGTCCAGGTTTTGGTTATACAGTTGTAAGCCTGGAGTCCAGGTTCAGGTAATATACTTGCTAACCTGGAGTCTGGGTTTAGGTAATACACTTGCTAACCTATGCACAAGTTATCCTGGAGTTGAGGTGTTGGTCATAAAGTTGTTAACCTGGAGTCCAGGTTCAGGTCATACACTTGTGAGCCTGGAGTGTTAAAATTGAGTTGTTCCATTGTACCGTGCGAGGGCGCGCGGCGCGATCCGCGGTCGCAAAGAACAATCGGGCGCGATATTATGGCTACCAGAAGACAGGATTGTTCTTGGACGATTTCGCACTATGCGGGACAATCTTGCACACTATGGCACAATCTGACACGATGAGGTTGGCACGGATGATCGCGCCAACTCGTTATGTTTGCATCACGTGCGCGATCGGATACCGCTATAATGGCAGGTAAAATCTGGTATTTGGATATGTTTCTTTAATGTAAATGGAAATAAATGTGTATCACACTATAAACTATACTGATACTTACCATTTTGGTTACCCTCACTCCAATTGGACAGTATCTCAGTGGTTAACTGGTCCAAAAGTATCCTGAAGCTGGCATCCCCCAATTGGCTCATTGACTACTAAAAAAGCTACCTGATTCGCCAACAAATATCCCATTTTGCCCATTGAGCAAGTAAATCCCTGATCCTAGTGATTGGGCAAGGTGTCATAGCTAGCACGCAAGCAATCATGTAGGTGCGGAACAGATCCAATTGCTGCACTGGTATTGCAGATGACGTATATATATGCAGGGTGTTTATTTATAGGGGTTCTGTCTCAAATGTGAGACAACCTTGATATTACTTATATCAAAAATTTGATGATCACTGATTTGCGATGGCTTGATTTGGATTGCAAAAAAAAAGGGTTGTTGGGATCATTACAAATGTGAGCGATTCAAAGCAATCGCATCATCTTCTCCTGGGTTTTTTTCTCACAGGGATTACTACTGAAGCATTTGGTAGTGACTCACTTTGCACACCTATACTACTTCCAGGCTGACTATCATCTTGGCTACTTGTGAATTCATAGTCAGTATTTTGCCTCCTAGTTGATGAGTGCGATGCTGCAGCTTTGCCGTGCTGAATTGCTCCGACTGAACTAACTGAACCGGCCTGTAGTGCCACGCGCTGACGCGTTCTTTTACTTGCCAAGGGCTCTGGTGGTTGAGGCACTTCATGTTGGTCATCATCAGTCAGTTCACCAGAAGTAATTCGCTGATGGTCGGGCGAAACGGCACGCACAGGTGCGCCTTGACGCGTTGAGATGGCCCTTGGCTGAGTTCGATGGGATGCCGCATGTTGACGCGACTTGGCGCCGGCGCGCTGTGGTTGCAAGAGATGGTAGGGAATCCAGCGAGGCGTGCTGGCGCGATCTGGACAATGTTGCCCGCGGTCTGTATTCTTCCTCCTGAAGCTCACCATCTGATTCCTCAAGGTATTCACTTACCCTCTGTCTGATACTTTGGAGCTGTTGCCTGGATGAGTCCTGTGTATATTGCTCTCGGAAGCCACTTAGCTCTACTAATATATCACGTAGTACATTAGTCATTTGAGGCAAAAACTCATTCAAAATCTCTTTGGTTCCCAAAGTTGAGGCACAAACGGACGCGTCCGGCCCGTACTGTGCAAATTGCGCGTGAAATTGTTCCCGCGCGGCTTCTTTGTCAAATCCCCTCACTCTCAGCTCATTCTTGATTTCAATACTTGTCTTGTTATATATCTTTTTACATACATCAGCTGGCATCTTGATGTAGAACTCATGCCACAGCTTTCTACTCAAATTCTTCCATCTTTGTCGACTCTCTGAGGTATCTAGTTCTGCTAGATTAATCAGTAGTGCCCAAATATCTGTATGAAGGCTCATCATAGACACTTGGGCCATACTAAAATCACTTGGCAAGAACTCGAACGGATCCGACATTGACTTTTCCGGTCCGGACCGCGCTTGTGAGCTGGGGGATGGGTTTTGTCTGGGTTGTACTAAAGATGAGTTGAGGCTTGGTATGGGGACCATAGCAACGGATTTGGATACTTATACAGCAGTATATTGGCATCAACCTGGTCTTATATGAAATATATATGAAAACTAATGTGATTGTTGAATTTTCCATATATTATGCATGATGCATCTCGGATTGCGTTGACACGTATCAGATCACATCAATTGCAGATTTCCTATTTGATTATAGACCTATGATTAAAGCATCAATAAAAGTACCAAGGCATTGTTTGCGGATGATTTTTGCGACATAATGATGGGATACATGGCAATTGATGGAGATTTAACCATAATGTGTTAAAAATCAGATAAATAAGGCGGATCGCGCCGAATCGATTCAAACCGCCTTTATACGATCATCCATCAATTTTAATATGACTTACTCATCTGAATGGTCTTTTCTCATCAATCCCATCACTACCACTGGATTTCCTTTTGACACACTGGAGGAGATCTATTCCAAGTACTGTGGACCATCAACCCCAATCTACTCAAGGAGATCCCTTGTTAAGCTTCTCTGCTATTACAAGAACTATTGCCCTACAAGGTTTCATCCCACCATCCATGGCAACAAAAGTCCTAGAAGCTTTCATTCCCAGCTGACAGCAATGGAGAACCACCTTGCAGAGGGTATGAATGACTTGGAGCAAGCTTGGAATACTAGGTTCAGAAGCTCCAATAGACTTCCATATCCCAGAGTGTTCAGCAACAGGTTCCATATCAGGAGTATTTTGGATACCTTCCCAGTGAGGATTAAAAGACCTTCTAGAGGGCAGAGGCACTTTTATTCTGGCAAGTACAAGGCACACTGTGTGAAGTTTCAAGCACTGTCTGACATTGAGGGTAACATCATCTGGTTTAGTGGGCCATTTGCTGAAAGTAGGCATGACAAAGCACTCTGGGTAGAGAATCATCCTGAACTCAGTAGAGGGGAGAAATGTATGGCAGACTTGGCCTATATAGGAGAGGATTGTCAGAGATTAGGATGTATTACAGCTTATAGGAAGCCAAGGAATGGTGTGCTTAGCAGGAAGCAGAAGCTCTACAATGAGATATTTAATCATTTCAGAGTAAGGGTAGAGCACACATTTGGATATCTGAAGAGATTCAGCATATTGGCAGGTAAATACAGAGGAAAGTCATGTATAGGTGAAAACAGCAGAGTAGGTAAAATAGTTAAGATACTTATTAATGCACAGTATGTTCATACAAGAAGACATCCACTGAGAGAAATGTGTCTGGAGCATTATGAAGAGTAAATAAAGCAAGGAAAGCACTATTCTGAGCAACATAAGTAAGATTGAGTAAAATTACCAGTAACTGTATCATACCACTGGCATTGTGGTAGAAATTATAGTGCCAGATAGTGCCGTAGAGTGCCAGATCGATCCAGCACTATAAACAGGCTGGCACTATGTGGCACTATCCAACGGAACAAGTCTATTACATTGTACACTTATTAATTTGGAGTCCAGGGTTGGGTAAAATACTTGTTATTGTGGTATTTAGGTTGATGCAAACAACATGTTTTCCCGGTGTAGTGGGGTTACAGTGACACCCACTGACAGATGTGATAATTCCTATATTTTCTACTTCTCTATTTCTCTACCACCCTTATTTTAGTTTAATCCCATTTGTCTAACTTGATCAGTACTATCCCATAAGCCAGCCAACTATCACAGCTGCTTACCTTATTGCATAAGTTAACCCCCACTTTATGTAAGATTACTAGCTATAAGTGCTTCTATATTAGGCAAGTACCCACACCAGTACCCATAACACATGATCAATCCGTGTCACCATCCCTACTACTTTCATACCATATATGGTATCCCTATGTTACACAGGTTTCATAATACTGATTCCTGATTGGTTTGATGTGCTGTGCCTCTTGGAACCTTCCAGCACATACTTGAAACATTCTTAGCTCATTCTGATGTCATTAAGATTTCTATTGATATCCAGAACCTTCTGGAACACCATGATTAGTAATCACTTAGACAGTGAGAAAAGTATATAAGGGAGGCTATCCCTCAACAATAGATCATCATCCCTTTTATCAATATACCAACTTGTTGATTAGTGTGATCACTGCTACCTGCTGCTACCTGAATTTCCAACCCCAGACCACAGAACACTTCCAGGAAGCCGTGCTGACAGCCAACTGACCTTGGAGGCACTACTTGTGAGGAATACTCATATTAGGTATCTTTTATTATATTTGATTTTTTTCCTAAGTTTGTTCTTGTACAGGCAAAGAAACTTTTCTATCTTTGTAACTATTGACCACAGCTGCATTCTTATCAAGTCCCTGCTGGTGGAGTTTACAGTTGTTTTGACTTTGGAAGCCTTAGTACATTGTCATGTCAAAGGACACTGAACCCAGCACATACTTTTGTTAAGACACCAACTAAGTTGGGGATTGTAGCTCAATAGTTTTTCCTTGACAAGCTTTGTGGCTTTATTCCCCATGATATTAGACTAGAGACGGAACCCAAGTATTCCTAGCAAGCTTTTGCCAGAGGTTATTGCTCCCAGTGAATACCCCACACACAAAACACTTGAGAAGTGTTGGGTGTATTTCTCCCCTTGGACATATACACCACCACCACACTGGTATTCAGGTTGATGCAAAACACTTGTTAGCCTGGATATCAGGTTGAGGCAAAAAATGTGTCAACCTAGATTTCAGGTTGAGGCAAAATATATGTCAGCCTAGATCTAAGGTGGAGGTAGTACACTTGTTAACCTGGAGTACAGGCCTAACTAATACACTAGCTTACGTGAAGCCCAAGCTTTAGAGATACACTTGCAGACCTGCAGCTCATGCTTGGGCTATACATTAGTTAATCTGGGGCTCATATTTTGGTGTTTACCATGTTAGCCTGGAACCCAGGTTTTGGTGATACACTTGGTAATCTGGAGTCCAGGTGCAGGTCAAACACTTGTTGACCTGGAGTCCAGGTCTAGGTCATACACTTGTTGACCTGAAGTCCAGGTGTTGGTCATACATTTGGTAACCTGGAGTCCAGGTTTAGGTAATATACTTGCTAACCTGGACTCTGGGTTTAGGTAATACACTTGCTAACCTGGAGTCCAGGTTTATTTAATAAACTTAGACTTGTTGTCCTGCTGTCCTGGATTTGGTGATAGACTCAAACTCCTTAGCCTGCAGTGCAGATCAAGTTGATAGACTTGCACTTGTTAACCTGGAGTTCCAAGTGAGATGATTAGGTTGGACTTGTTGACCTGCAGTCTAGGTTTAGGTATTTTAATTGGACTGTTGTGGCCATGCAGTCCTGGTTTAGGTGATAAGCTCAGACCTGTCGATCTGGAGCTCAGGTTGAGGTAATAGACTTAAGTGTGTCAATCTGGAGTCTGGGTGGAGGTGATAAACTTTGTCTTATTAATCTGCAGCCCAGGTTTAGGTGATTGACTGGGGCTTGCTGACCAGCAGCCAGACTTAGTTGATAGGCTTGGAACTGTAAGTCTGGAGTCCAGGTTGAGGTGATAGACTTAAACTTGTCAACCTGGAGTCTGCATGGAGGAGATAAACTTTGGCTTGTTAACCTGGAGTCCAGGTCTAGGTAATTGACTTGTGCCTGTTGACCTACAGTGCAGCTTTAGGTAGTTGACTTGTACTGTTATTGTCCTGCAGTCCAGGCTTAGGTGATGGACTCAAGCCTGTTAGCCTGCAGTGCAGGTAGAGTTGATAGACTTTGACAGGCTAACCTGGAGTCCAGGCTGAGGTGATTTACTTGTACTTATTGACCTGCAGTCTAGGTTTATGTAATAGGCTTGGGCTGTTAATATTGTGCAGTTCAAGTTGTGGTAAAAAACTTTGACTTGTTGACCCATAGTCCAGGTTGAGGTAATAAGGCTCAAACATGTCAACCTGGAGTCCAGGTGCAGGTGATAAACTTTGGCTTGTTGGCCTGGTGTCCAGGTTTAGGTCATTGACTGGGACTTGTTGACCTGCAGTCCAGGTTTTGGTGATAGACTCAAACTCTTAGCCTGCAGTGCAGGTTGAGTTGATAGACTTACACATGCTAGCCTGGAGTCCAGGGTGAGGTGATTAACTTGGACTTTTTGACCTGTAGTCCAGGCTTAGGTGATAGACATAGATTTGTTGAGCTGCAGTCCTGGTTTAGGTGATAGACTCAGATGGTTAACCTGGAGTCCAGGCTTGGTAATAGACTCAGATTTGTTATACTAGAGTGCAGGTGTGGTGATAGACTTAGACTTAGTGACCCATAGTAAAGAATTAGTTAATAGACTTGGGCTCTTTGACCGGCAGTCCAGGTTTAAGCATCAGATATGGTACTGAATTCAAGAGAAATATGTAATAAAACTCTTCCATGGTTTGACTGAACCAAAGGGACAATTAAGTGCAGAATCTTTGAATTGTCAGAGAGTGGTGGAAGTATTAGCAGAAAGATTCTGGTCTAATATTGGTCTTGGATATAACTGGGTTGGCTGTAAAGGCAATGAAGTTGGTTTACTAGGCAGGCTAGGTTTAGTGTTCTTGGGAGTGCTGGATATGCTAGGCTGGGGTAGAAATTAGAACAGGATTATTGAATTCTTATTTTTCCTGAGACACAATCTAAAGTTCTGTTGAGAGGCACACTAAACCAGAAGGTTCTGTAAACTTTATTTATACTTTTCTGATCAAGTTGAATTAGTAAGCACCAAGAGACTGGACTAATTGGAATTTGTTTGGACGCTGATAGGCACAAAAGATACAGGAAAATTGCATCATTGGCATCTGATATCTTGGCAATTGCTAAGTAGTTGATAGAGCTCAGGTTTGCAAAGGCTTAGTTGATCAGCAGAGGATGTAATAACCACATGGAACTGGATCAGGTGTGACAGCTAAAAGTAGGTTCAGAGAAGTGATAAGATAAACCAAAACAGGGATTAGTTATGTTTGGGTTAGAGAAAATCTGTTAGATACTAGATTTTCTGATAGAGTAAAATTGGCTAAGTTTTAAATGTCAATGCACATCATATAAACTTCTCAACCTGGAGTCCAAGCTTATGTGATAGATTTAGATGTGCTAACCTGGAGCTCAGGTCAAGGTATTAAACTTAGACTTGTTAGCACAGAGTCCAGATTTAAGTAATAGACTAGACTTGTTGACCTGCAGTCAATGTTGAGGCATCAAACTTAGACTTGTCAATATGGAGCTTAGACCTAAATAGTAGCCTTAGACTTGTTATGCTGGAGTCCAGGTTTAAGTGATAGGCTTAGACATGTTTGCCTGGAGTCCAGCTTGAAGAAGGACACTTTTTTGCCTGGTGGACAGGTGGAGGTATTGTATATACTCTTGTTAACCAGGGGCTTAGGTACAAGTTTAACTCTTGTGGACCTGGAGCCCAAATTGTGTAATACTTTTGTTAACATTGGGTCCAAGTGTAGCTAATACCCCTGTAAGCCTGGGGCCCTGGTCATGGCATTTTACTTGCTGACAGAATTATGCCATGGTAAAACTCTGGAAACCTGGGGCTCACATTTTGGAAATACACATATAGACTGGTGGTCCATGCAGTAACAGAACTTTTTTAAATCTGGTATTCAGGCTGAAGCAGACTGCATGTTAAACTGTGGTCAATGCTGTGGCTATAGTCTTGTTAACTTGGAGTCCAGGCTAGGGTAATATAAATGTTAACTTTTGGTCTGCTCCTGTTCACTGGGAATTATGGTTGAAGTAGTATCTTAGCTCTACTTAGGCCCTAGTGTTTCCAGTATTCTGTGTAACCTAGAAACAGGTTTAATTGTTACTCCTGTTAGCCTAAGGCCCAGGTTGAGGTAATACTCTTGTAATGTTGCTGTCAAGGCAGAGATAACACTCTTATCAACCTGGGGTCCAGTTTGGGGGAGTGTAGTAATACTCCTGTAAGCTTAGAGCACAGGTTGAGGTAACATACCAGCCAATCTGAAGTCACTGTTGACTTATTGCTCATGTTAATTCAGAGTCCTGGTTTAGACAGTATTCTTATATCACTGAATATAAGCTTACTGAGTAAGAAATATGGAGGCTGATATGGCAATGTTGAAAGCCATCAGTATAACCTGCTCATGAGATTTAACAAAAATCTTTGTTGTAGCTGTTAATCAAAACAATCCCCAATATTTTTGATTGGCTCTCTGCCATTGCTTACACCTTCTGATCCAGAACATTCCATCATCTCCTACACTTTGATAAATTGATTAGCTACTGCCTCTTCTTTACACTCCTTACTTTCTAACTTAGCTAGTGTGCTTACTTCTCCTGCATATAAATTGCTTTAATTCCTTTGAAACTCCAGTTGTCACTCAATAGGTTATTGCACTGACCCAATAACATCTCAATGCCAAATACCAGCATTAAGCCCAATCTCACATTAAGTGAGTAGCTCTGTTAAAACTCAACATTCAGTAGTTGTCTCTGCAATGACCCACATTGCCCTAGATTTTAGTGAGGACACTACAGCTTTATCCCTTTAATTGCTCCTTGTTTGCATACTCCCAAGTTGTTGCCACAACTGCAAGGTCTTGACCCTCACCTGTCATTTATTGCACTAAATCCTTGTAGTATTCAGGTGCATTGTCTTCCACACTGCTCTCAAAGAAGTACTTCAGCCTCTTGGTGTGGCGGTTATTACTCCACTGCAGTGTAGATCAGCTGGCTACTCATTGTTTACAGGCACTCTTTTTTTAACCTGGCATTTCTTTACTACTGTTTCTGAGCTCTCATCCCTGCTCATAATAGGCTCTTGAGGCTACAGGCATTTAACTCTGGCACTCTTGCTCTTCCATATTGGATAGCTTTGACTATTCTTAAAATACATTCTTAGTCTACCAATGATGGCCCAAGATCAGTATACTTGTTTGACTCCAGGATAATGATCATAGTATAGGTCAAGCACATTCAGCTTGGCCTTGAGTTCCTGATGGTACCATGGTGTGCCAGTCTTTTGATGATGGCATGCCAAACTCCTGGTGGCCTCTTGAATTCTTGCCCACTCTTGTTCATTGTACTCTGTAGCCTTACGCGTCTTAAATTATTTTTGCTTTTTAAGCTTTGTGAATACTAGGGCTTCATACTTCAATGCTGTCATAGACTTCACCGTGAGCTTTATTTTTTGTCACTGTAGTTATGCTTCAAGAAATGTGCTGTACTCCTCTGCTGTTGCATTGGAAAATTGCTCAATTGTGGTCTGCAACAATAGGCAACTTAAGTTCTTTCTGTTGTAAAAATTCGTATTTTCCACCTAAATATTCACCTAACTTAGTCACTTAGATCATCACCTTCAAATCCTAGAGAATAATGACCAAATTCCTTGTCGGGATTTACTTAGAATATTTTCACCAAAATACCAGGTACCCAGAACATGAAAATTCTCAAAGTTGTCCAAACAGCCCCAAACTTTGTACACATGTTCTTGGGACCTTCCTTAACCTATTCTACGTGTTTGTAATGCCAAGACCATGTAAAAGTATAAATACTACTTTTACATTCAATAAATCATTAAGTGAAAACCACATAATCTACTTGTTCTCCAAATCACTTCCAATATCTCCAAGACTCTTACAACACTTTCTCTGCGCAAAGATGCAGCTTGCTTTACCTGAGGAACATATTAGACTTGCTCCGTTGGATAGTGCCACATAGTGCCAGCCAGTTTATAGTGCTGGATTGATCTGGCACTCTACGGCACTATCTGGCACTATAATTTCTACCACAATGCCAGTGGTATGATACAGTTACTGGTAATTTTACTCAATCTTACTTATGTTGCTCAGAATAGTGCTTTCCTTGCTTTATTTACTCTTCATAATGCTCCAGACACATTTCTCTCAGTGGATGTCTTCTTGTATGAACATACTGTGCATTAATAAGTATCTTAACTATTTTACCTACTCTGCTGTTTTCACCTATACATGACTTTCCTCTGTATTTACCTGCCAATATGCTGAATCTCTTCAGATATCCAAATGTGTGCTCTACCCTTACTCTGAAATGATTAAATATCTCATTGTAGAGCTTCTGCTTCCTGCTAAGCACACCATTCCTTGGCTTCCTATAAGCTGTAATACATCCTAATCTCTGACAATCCTCTCCTATATAGGCCAAGTCTGCCATACATTTCTCCCCTCTACTGAGTTCAGGATGATTCTCTACCCAGAGTGCTTTGTCATGCCTACTTTCAGCAAATGGCCCACTAAACCAGATGATGTTACCCTCAATGTCAGACAGTGCTTGAAACTTCACACAGTGTGCCTTGTACTTGCCAGAATAAAAGTGCCTCTGCCCTCTAGAAGGTCTGCCAATCCTCACTGGGAAGGTATCCAAAATACTCCTGATATGGAACCTGTT
Organism: Basidiobolus meristosporus CBS 931.73; assembly: GCA_002104905.1. Classification (NCBI taxonomy): domain Eukaryota; kingdom Fungi; phylum Basidiobolomycota; class Basidiobolomycetes; order Basidiobolales; family Basidiobolaceae; genus Basidiobolus; species Basidiobolus meristosporus. The sequence continues at coordinate 18,397 of MCFE01000838.1, forward strand.
GCTGAACACTCTGGGATATGGAAGTCTATTGGAGCTTCTGAACCTAGTATTCCAAGCTTGCTCCAAGTCATTCATACCCTCTGCAAGGTGGTTCTCCATTGCTGTCAGCTGGGAATGAAAGCTTCTAGGACTTTTGTTGCCATGGATGGTGGGATGAAACCTTGTAGGGCAATAGTTCTTGTAATAGCAGAGAAGCTTAACAAGGGATCTCCTTGAGTAGATTGGGGTTGATGGTCCACAGTACTTGGAATAGATCTCCTCCAGTGTGTCAAAAGGAAATCCAGTGGTAGTTATGGGATTGATGAGAAAAGACCATTCAGATGAGTAAGTCATATTAAAATTGATGGATGATTGTATGGAGGCGGTTTGAATTGATTTGGCACCATCTGCGTTATTTATCTAATTTTTAACACATTATGGTTAAATCTCCATCAATTGCCATGTATCCCATCATTATGTCGCAAAAATCATCCGCAAACAGTGCCTTGGTACTTTTATTGATGCTTTAATCATAGGTCTATAATCAAATAGGAAATCTGCAATTGATGTGATCTGATACGTGTCAACGCAATCCAAGATGCATCATGCATAATATATGGAAAATTCAACTATCACTTTAGTTTTCATATATATTTCATATAAGACCAGGTTGATGCCAATATACTGCTGTATAAGTATCCAAATCTGTTGCTATGGTCCCCATACCAAGCCTCAACTCATCTTTAGTACAACCCAGACAAAACCCATCCCCCAGCTCACAAGCGTGGTCCGGACCGGAGAAGTCAATGTTGGATCCGTTTGAGTTCTCGCCAAATGATTTTAGTATGGCCCAAGTGTCTATGATGAGCCTTCATACAGATATTTGGGCACTACTGATTAATCTAGCAGAACTAGATACCTCAGAGAGTCGACAAAGATGGAAGAATTTGAGTAGAAAGCTGTGGCATGAGTTCTACATCAAGATGCCAGCCAATGTATGTAAAAAGATATATAACAAGACAAGTATTGAAATCAAGAATGAGCTGAGAGTGAGGGGATTTGACAAGGAAGCCGTGCGGGAACGGTTTTGCGCGCAATTTGCACAGTACGGGCCGGACGCGTCCGTTTGTGCCTCAACTTTGGGAACCAAAGAGATTTTGAATGAGTTTTTGCCTCAAATGACTAATGTACTATGTGATATATTAGTAGAGCTAAGTGGCTTCCAAGAGCAATATACACAGGACTCATCCAGGCAACAGCTCCAAAGTATCAGACAGAGGGTAAGTGAATACCTTGAGGAATCAGATGGTGAGCTTCAGGAGGAAGAATACAGACCGCAAGCAACATTGTCCAGATTGCGCCAGCATGCCTTGCTGGATTCCCTACCATCTCTTGCAACCACAGCACGCCGGCGCACGTCAGTCCAGACCACGCCAACACCCTTTACCAGAACGCCCCGCGTTGAGTCAACGCGCGCGCTTCAGAGCAAAACTACCAGAACTTGCCAAACTGCTCATTTAGACACAAGTCCATTGGAGCGGACCGAGTTGCGTCAACATGCAGCATCACATCAAACTCAGCCAAGGGCCATCTCAACGCGTCAAGGCGCGCCTGCGCGTGCCGTTTTGCCTGACCATCAGCAAGTTACTTCTGGTGAACTGACTGATGATGACCAACATGAAGTGACGCAACCACCGGAGCCCTTGGCAAGTAAAAGAACGCGTCAGCGTGTGGCACTACAGGCCGGTTCAGTTGGTTCAGTTGGAGCGATTCAGCGCGGCCAAGCTGCAGCATCGCACTCATCAACTAGGAGGCAAAATACTGACTACAAATACACAAGTAGCCAAGATGATAGTCAGCCAGGAAGTAGTATAGGTTTGCAAAGTGAGTCACTACCAAATGCTTCAGTAGTAATCCCTGTGAGAAAAAAACCCAGGAGAAGATGATGCAATTGCTTTGAATTGCTCACATTTGTAATGATCCCAACAACCCTTTTTTTTTGCGATCCAAATTGAGCCATTGCAAATCAGTGATCATCAAATTTTTGATATAAGTAATATCAAGGTTGTCTCACATTTGAGACAGAACCCCTATAAATAAACACCCTGCATATATATACGTCATCTGCAATACCAGTGCAGCTATTGGATCTGTTTTGCACCTACACAATTGCTTGCGTGCTAGCTATGACACCTTGCCCAATCACTAGGATCAGGGATTTACTTGCTCAATGGGCAAAATGGGATATTTGATGGCAAATCAGGTAGCTTTTTCAGTAGTCAATGAGCCAATTGGGGGCTGCCAGCTTCAGGATACTTTTGGACCAATTAACCACTGAGATACCGTCCAATTGGAGTGAGGGTAACCAAAATGGTAAGTATCAGTGTAGTTTATAGTGTGATACACATTTATTTCCATTTACATTAAAGAAACATATCCAAATACCGGATTTTACCTGCCATTATAGCGGTATCCAATTGCGCACGTGATGCAAGCATTACAAGTTGGCGCGATCATCCGCGCCAACCTCATCGTGACAGATTGTGCCATAGTGTGCGAGATCATCCCGCATAGTGCAAAATTGTCCATGAACGATCCTGCCTTCTGGTAGCTATAATATTGCGCCTGATCGTTCTTTGCAACCGCGGATTGTGCCACGCGCCCTGGCACGGTACGATGGAACAAGTCTATTGCTCTCCACATCCCTATGAGAAATAATTTAGCCTCCAGGGTGGATCTTACTCAGAACAATCATCAGGAACCCACAATGGGGCTGTCATGAAGTTGACAGCTAGCCATTATTGATTTGCTGCTTATTATTACTGCAGGATTATAACAGCATTTTGCCAAATTTACTGCCAAATAAAGCCAAAAGCTTAGCAGTGCTTATACAGTGTTTGAGAAGAATTGCATGGCATTCTGATAGTCTAAATATGCTCCACATCTATTTGAGCAGATCTAGGTGGCCAACACATGCAATTGCCTTATACAGCAAGAAACTTGACAGTGTTTGGATAGCCTAATTATAGACATCTGCTGGCATTGCCACAGCATTATAGCAGCTTAGAACTAGATCTTTATAATGCCCCTATACCATTTTATGCAATGGTATTTTCTTTTCTGCCACCTCATGTGACATTCATAATTCCACTTTATAAACTTCCACTTTATTTGCTTGCCAATAACTACCTTGGATATACTACTTATAATGAAAAGCAAAATGCCATGGCATCCTGCATACTAACCACTACATACAGGCACACCTGCTGCAATTGACATACTTTTATCACCTCCACTTTCTGGCTTTTGAGTGTGATACTTGCTAGGTTGCCACATACCTTGTATTGCTGCTGACATATGCATCTTATAAATATATGCTGATTTGCCACCCTTTTTGCCATGAACACCTCCTGAATATCTGCAAAGAACCTCTTGGTACTAAGCCAATGTGCTCCTTGTCCCTGCTGGATTTTAGTTCTCCTTATTGGTGTGCTCTGGCTCTTGTTTGTGTGAGTTCTGTATGGAATGGTGTAGTTATTGGCTTGTGACTAAGACAAGCCCAGCATACTTTGGTAAAGTTGTCCTAATAGACACTATTTCCTTGTTGTCTCAAACCCAGCCATGCATAACTCAACTGATTACCTACATATTGGGGCTGTCCAATTTTTTAATGCCAAAGGTATAGGTGTTTCCATGTGCACATCTGTCTGCATTATCTTCCAACTAGCCCTGGCTATCTACCATGTGCCAACTCATCACATCCATGATGGACTTGAAGGTTTTATATTCTTGATGAGATTGGGCTATGGAAGTACCTGCAAATTGAACTGTCTTCCTATTTCCCCTCACAAACACTCCATAGGATGCTTCCAAAAGGTGAAGCAAGGCCCAATATTATGCATGCACTGGGCAAGATGGAGTAGGTAATGGATACAGTAGCAGCAGAGATCTACATTCCTATAAGAAATAATTATGATGATCATGCCAAAAGGCTACACAAGTTTAAAGTCATGTGACTAAGATGTTTTGATCCTGTCAGAACACCATGCAAAGACTGTCAAAAACAACTGTACCTCAAATTCCACAGAAACCTTAGTCAAAACTTTTCATCACATCAGCACATATGTGGCTTTGATTAGTTCTCTCCCAATTATCTCACTTCCTGATCCAAGACACTCAGTCACCTCCTACATTTGTGTTTGTTGATTGCTATTGCCTCTGTTTCACACTTATATGATTTATTCCCATCAAAACTTCAGTTGTGCCTCAGTTGCTAATTGTATTGACCTATGCAAGTCCCTATTTCCTGCACAAACACTAAGCCTAACCCCACAGTCAATGACTTTGGTGGGAACCCTATGGCTTTATATCACTGTTGATTTACTGGTTCCCATATGTGCTGGTCCTCAGCTGGCAGTGCAAGGTCTAGCACCATATCTGCCAGCCGTTGCAATAAATCTTTGCTCTATCCAAGTGCATTTTCTTGAACACTGCTGTTGAAGAAGTGCTGCAGCTTCTTGGTGTGCCTATTAATGCTCCAAAACTCCACTGAAGGCATTGTGATAGTCCCATGAGTTCTTGACATTTTTACTTTGTCTCTTGGTATAATCTCCACTCTGTCAGTAATGAAGGACATGGAGGCGGTGGTAGACAAATTGCCTTTCTCTGTAAACCCATCTACCTCACTAGATTGTGCTCAACTGGCTGTGCTTCCAACTCCTGAAAGATCAGCTGTTTTCTGGTTAGTAATTCTTCTTGGTTATGATGATATTCAGTCTGTTCTGGGGTTACAGAGTTATTTGACAAGAACTGCAGCTTTTTCTCACATTTGCCTGTCTCTAGATTGGGTAGACTTTTTTCCCTTTACCTTCTCCTTTATGACCAACAGGTCATCCACTGCTACTTTGTCTGAGTGCTTCTTGTATTGAACTATGCTTTCTCCTTGATAAATGCTGCTCTGATGCATCTGATTGCCATGCTTGTTCCTTGCTGGCACTCTCCTGGAACCTGACATCTCTTTCCTACTTGTTTTGAGCTCCCAGCCCTAGTTGTGATGGGTTCCTGAGGTAGCTGTTGGTTTTTATCACTGTCAGATCCTTGACTGCTACTTTGACTCCGTGTTCCTTGAGTGGACTACTCTTTTTCCTTGATAAATGTTGTGCTGGTGCATCTGTGTCTGCCTGCTTGTCCCTTGTTGACACTCTACCAGCTACCTTTGATGCTTGTTTAGAGCTTTTGGTTTGGCTTCTAATGTGCTCTTGAGGAGACTGCTAGTTCTTAGCCATTGCAATCATGTACTCCTGCCTTTGATAGTTTCTGCTATTCTTTAGATACTTTCTAAGCATACCAATACTGGCCCAAAGTTTGTTTGCTTGTTTGAGACCTGCATAATGCTCATGGAACAAGTCAAGTGCATTCTGCTTGGCCTTGTGTTCCTGATGGTCCCATGGTATCATGGCCTTAAGGTGAAGGCATGCTAGACTTCTTACAGCCTTTTGAATATTAGCCCACTCTTCATCATTGCACCCAACAGCTTCACGGATCCCATGCTGTGATAGGTTTTTCTGTGGGCCCTATCTTTTGACACTGTTGTTGTGTTTGAAAGACTATGCAGTTCTCCGCTGCTACTAAATTGGGAACCGGCTCAACTCTTGGCTGTAACATTAAGCTATATGGGTTCCTACTTTGCTGCAACAATACTACTTTCTCTACCTGGCATATTGATTGCTCTTCTCTCATTATTTGCTTATCGTGCTTTGGATCTATTTCCTGATTTCCCTTGGCCATTGAAAATATCCTATCCGCCAATGCACCCCCTATGGTCCTGCGGGTGGATCAGATCCAGATCATCCGTCAAGATCCTGTTCAGAGACCACTATAATAACAGCAGCTTGGAATTAGTGACCCTCCTGACAATCTTATAACAAGATCATGACGGTGTTTTGCAAATTTTTCAGCCAAATAAAGGGATAAAACTTAACAATTTTTGATTGGTGCTGTGACAATATTTGCATGTTATTGTTGTGGTCTTTCAGTGCTCTACTACTATTTTAAGTGGATCCAGTGGGCCAGGACTTCCTATTGCCTTATATGGCAAGAAACCTGATGGTATTTTGACGGCCTTACAGCGGGACTCTGATGGCTTTTTTCACGGCAGTATGACAGCCTGCCGCTGGTTATATATAATGCCACCGTACCAATTTACTCAATGGTATTTCCCTTTTCTACATCCCCTTGTGCAATTCATATATTCCACTGTAGAATCACCTTTCTTTATTTGCTTACCCACTACTACCTTGGGTATTCCACATATAGTTTGAATCAAAAAAAACTATGGCCTCCTGCTTACTAACCTCTACAAACGCGCACACCTGCCGCAATTGACATACTTCTATCACCTCAACTTTACGGCTTTTTAGTGTGAAACTTGCAAAGTTGCCATATACCTTGTACTGCTGGTAGCATATACATCTTGCAAACATATGCTTGGTTATTGCCACTTCTGCCCTGAATACCTCCTGAATATTGGCAAAGAACTTCTTGGTATTTAGCCAATATATTCCTCCTCCCTGCTGGATTCTAGTCCCCCTTATAGGTGCGCTCTGGCTTTTGTTTGTGTGAATTCTGTATTGAATAATGTAGAAGTTGGCTTATGACCACAAGAAATCCAGCATATCTTGGTGGAGTTTCCTGATAAAAGTTAGTTGCTTGTTGCACCCAACCTAACTTTGCATTACTTAACTGATTACCCACGCATTGGGGCTGCTTAGCTTCTTAATGCCATAGGCATAGGTGTCTCCATGTGCACATTTGTCCTCAGTGTTTTCCAACTCTTTCTGGCTGCCCTCCATGTGCCAACTCATCACATCCATGATGTACTTGAAGGTAATACTCTTGATGAGATTGGGATATGGTAGTACCTGCAACTTGACTTGTCTTCCTAGCTCCCTGCACATCTGCTCTATAGAAAACTCCCAAAAGGTGAAGCAAGGCCCAATATTCTCCACACACTGTGCAAGATGGAGTAGAGAATGGATACAGTAGTGGCAGAGATCTACATGTTCAGCTTTATGTTTGTAGTATAGCCACTCAAATCCCATCACAAGCTCCTCACACCACAGCTGTAGATGCATCAAGTTGGCATTGGTGATCTGCTTCTGGATAAATATTCCTACAATGTCCACATATGACTCCCAATGCTTCCAATGTACTCTTGGTAGGAATAGCTTCAGATCACCACTTGAATAAATACATATCCAGATCATCCAGTCTTTGCATTTGTATTGTTGCATATGCGTATGAATATTAATTGTAGCCCGTGAGAAGTACTTAGGGTAGCGGATACTCTGTAATATCTTGCCAATTTTTTCAAATTTCTCCGGTATCTCAAAGGGCTCATTTAGCTTGCAATGCCCCATGTACAACTTGGTCATCAGTATAGGGATATTATTGAAAAGCAAATGCATTGCTCCTAGTGGAAAGCTTTTGCTCCAACAGATACCCTCTATCTTAAGTATCTCTGGTTTCCAATTGATACCATATTCTGGCCAATGGCTTATAGCTTGCCAACTTTGCTGCAATTGCATGCTTACTTCTGTACGTTCCCTCTGTGGAAAGATGATGTTCTTAGTGCTGGTGTTTGGGTAATAATAATGTGTGTGAGTTCTGGAGTAAATCCCCTGGATCTCACACATTTGACAGCAATACCATCCATTGTGCCTGGAAAAACCTGCTATCTTGCTGATGGCTGGGGTATCTCCAATGCAGATAATAATATGCACTTTTACATGATGGCCATTCACCATTATCCTGCTGGAAAGCATACAAAATACATTAAGCAATGAATACAGGTAGCTATCTGGGTTGGATGGTGATTTAGGCCCAGATACCAGTGAGACTACCATCAGATTATTGCTCTGATACTGTAAGATGGGCGGCAGATTCAGATCGACAAGAATCAGTGGCCAGTAGGATTTGCTGGATGAGTACTTGCTTAATGAGAATCCTTCCAGTGCTAAAGCAAAGGCATGGTCATACATACCTTCAAAGTAGCCCTTGCTTCTTAGCTGTTTGTAATGTTTGCCATTGAATATACTGGATATGTTTGCGCATGATTGATACTGAGTGTGGTACTGTATAGCTTTGCAATATTTGTTGGGCTGCATCAGCTTCCTCAGACGGGGTATGACTGGAATATACCTGGAGTGTGAACAATGTTTTCCCTCAATGGTGGTGGATTCCTGACAATTTGGACATGTTGCAATGGTAGCATTTTTGGATATGAATGCCATGCAACTGTTAACACATGCTGGAATTAGGACAGTCTCTGGATCATATGTTGCCAGCAGCATGACGGTTGTCCACTTGTACCATGTACATGGTAAGTTGCATCCCGTTATGATTTTGGCAAGAAGCAGTAATAATTCTCAAAGCCCCCATTACTGATATTAGTGAAAACGCACTACTTCTCTAGCCACAACATCACATCATTCACCAGTAAATGAATTACTGGGCTCACTTGGCTCCATAAAGTATCCTTGGCATTTGTCTCAATGGGTGTTGTCTCATCGCATATAGGGATTTGACCGGGCTCATACATGGTACTGTTGTTAGGGGAGATAGGCTCAAAATCCATCAGGGAACCTTCTTTGTCAGAGCTATCACTCTGCATGCCATATTCAGAAGGCTGAGGTGAGCCTAAAGGTGTCACAAACTCACCTGACTCAGTTTGCACAAGTTGACAAAGATGGCCAGGTGCCAATATAGAAGTATCACTGGCTGGCAAGATAATGTTGGTACAGTAGTGACCAATGAATGTTCAAATATGACTTAGGTGGCAAAACACTGGTGGTGATCATTGTAATACTTCCTATGCTGTCTGCATGCTTCATGGCTGAGAGGCTTGCCACAATAGCCACATGGTCTTTTTTCTCTTCTCTTACGGCATTGAGTCAAAGTAGTCTTGTCCATGGGGCAAACAGTTTGACCTTCAACAACGTAATGCTATTATATCAATTTTTGGTCAATACTCATGTGAACTTAAGACAGTCTTGTATTTGAGACACTACACCTTCATGAATGTAAGATTCAATGATGACCCGCCATAGTAAGCATTACAAATAAAGTTGTGGCACCGCATACACATGTATATGTAACACTATTTCCCCTTTGGTTTGACTCACTTCCATATATATGCCGCCAAAAAATAAAGCAAAGTCATTTGGTTCTCAACCAAACTGCACCACTGACAGCAACAGAAGAACGGTTGGACAACAGCTTGCTTTGACATTCAGTGCAACAAGTGGGGCTACATCCAAAACAGGCCCTGCGGACAGTGTGCCCACTGAAGGTATTAATGCGGACTCCGCAGGCTCTCAGTCAAGTAGGCAATTGAGAACCTCTGCAGAGCCACAAGCTGACTGTTAAGCTCAGGCAGATGAGAATGTAGCAAATGCAGTACCCTCTGTTGAAGATCAGCAAGTGGCCATGATAACATCACCACCACCCATATTAGCAAGTATGTTTTCAGCTCATACTAAAGCATTAATGAAGCAATTAGGTGCAGTGGCTGATAGGATAGATGCAATGGCCCAGAAAATCAGGAAGTAGCTCAGAAACAGGATGAGCGGATAATACATGTAGAGCAATCAATATCCCAGGTAGAGAAAGCAGTATATTTGCTGCAAAGAAGGAGCTCAAGTAGCTCAATGTCACAGCCAAGAATTGAGCCATTTCCTGATGTAACAGCAGAGGAACACTGTACAGTCTTTGAAGCACAACAACAGTGCCCAAAGATAAAGCCCACAGAAAAACCTATCACAGCATGGGAGGGAGATAATGTGGTGCTTATACCAAAGCCTAAAAATCAAAAGACATTGAAGATCTGTGAAGCCGTTGAGTGCAATAATGAAGAGCGGGCTAATATACAAGAGGCTGTCAGAAGTCTAGCACACCATCACCTTAAGGCCAGCATACCATGGGACCATCAAGAACTCAAGGCCAAGCAGAATGCACTTGACTTGTTCCATGAGCATTATCCTGGATTCAAATGGGCAAACAGATTTTGGGCCAGCATTGGTATCCTAAGAAAGTATCTTAAGAATAGCAGAAACTATCAAAGGCAGAAGAACAACTGACAGACAAGGCTACAATGTCAACAGCTCAAAAGACTATCACAATGCCTTCAGTGGAGTTTTGGAACATTAATAGGCACACCAAGAGGTTGCAGCACTTCTTTAAGAGCAGTGCTCAAGAAAACGCACTGGAATATTGCAAGGATTTATTGCAAAGACTGGCAGATGAGGAGCTAGACCTTGCAGTACCAGCTGAAGACCAGGACATGTGGGAACCAGTGAATGAACAGTGGCATAAAGCTGTTGGGTTCCCACCAAAGTTGTGAAACCAGAGCGTTACAGCAGAAATACTTATTGAGTGGTGGATTTTAATGGAGTTACTTGTTGAGTGTGGGGTTGGACTTAATGTTAGTGTAGGGAATAGAGACTTGTATAGGTCAATACAGTTAACAATTGAAGTACAACTGAAGTTTCAACGGAAATAAATCAATTTGTACGCATGAAAAGTAAGAAAAGCGGCTGAGTCAGGAAGTAAGGAGTGTGAAAAAGAGGCAATAGCCAATCAATTCACACAAACATAGGAGGCAATAGAGTGTCCGGGTCAGAAAGTGAGCAAATTGGCAGGGAACCAATCAAAAGCCACTTACACATTGTTGTGATGAAAAATTTTGACAAAGTTTTTGTGAAATCTGGGGTGCAATTATTTTCAATTGTCTCTGGACGGAGTCCTGACAAGATCAGTACCTCTCAGTCATGGGACATTAACTTTGTGATGGCCTTTTGATGGGATCATCTCAATAATTTTTCATAGGGACCTAATTGCCTCATTAAGGCTTTGATATGAGCTGACAACATACTTGCTAATACAGGTGGTGGTGATGTTGTAACAGCCATTTGCTGGTCTTCAACTAAAGATACTGCATTTGATACATTCTCATTTACCTGAGCATTATGGTCAGCTTGCGGCTCTGTAGAGATTCTAAATTGCATACTTGACTGAGAGGCTGAGGAGTCCACATTATAGCCTTCAGTGGGCACACCATCAATATGGCCTTTTTTGGATATGGCCCTACTTGTTGCACTGTATGTCAAAGTAAGCTGTTGTCTGACTGTTCTACTGCAGTGGTCAGCAGTTGGGTATGGTTAGGAACAAGATGACTTTGCTTTATCTCATGGCAGCATATCTATGGAAGTGAGTCAAACCAAAGGGGAATAATTTTACATATATGTATGTATGTGGTTCCACAACTTTATTTACAATGCTCACTATGGTGGGTCATCATTGAATCTTACATTTATGTAGATGTAATGTCTCAAATACAAGACTCTCTTAGACTCACACAAGTATTGACAAAATAATGATGTAATAGCATTATGTTGTTGAGTATCAAACTGTTTGCCCCATGGACAAGACTACCTTTATTCAACACCATAAAAGAAGAGAAAAAGGACCATATGGCTATTGAAGCAAGTCTCTCAGCCATGAAGCACTCAGATGGCATAGGAAGTATTACAAGGATCACAGCCAGTGTTTTGCCACACAAGTCATATTTGAGCATTCATTAGTCACTACTTTACCAATAATATCTTGACAGCCACTTGATACTTCTATAACCGCATCCAGCAGTACTTGTCTCCTTGTGCTAACTGAGTCAGGTGAGTTTGTGACACCTTTAGGCACACCTGGGCCTTCTGAATATGGCATGCAGAGTGATAATGCTGAAGAAGAAGAATCATTGATGGTTTGTGAGCCTATCTCCCCTTACAACTGTACTCCACATGAGCCTGGCAAAATCCCAATATGAGATGAGACAACACCGGTGGAAAAAACTGCCAAGGATATCTTATGGAGCCAAGTGAGCACAATAATTCATGTACTTGTTAATGATGAGATGTTGTGGCTAGAGAAGTGGCATATCACCACTAATATCAGCAATGGGGGCTTTGAGGATTTACTACTACTTCTTGCAAAAAGCATTCTGGGATGCAACTTACCAGGTACATGGTACAAGTGCACAACCATCATGCAGCTGGCAACATACAACCCAGAGACTGTCCAGATACTAGCATGTGCTAATAGTTGCATGGCATTCACATCAAAAATGCCACCATTGCAAGGTGTCCAACTTGTCAGGAATCCATCATCATTGGGGGAAAACTGTATTCACACTCCAGATGCACTCCAGTAATACCCCATTTAAAGAAGCTTATGCAGTCCAACAAACATTGTGAAGGTATTGAGTACCACACTTGATACCAATCAAGCACATACATTTTCAATGTAGATAATGACAAACATTACAAACAACTAAGAAGTAAGGGCTACTTCTAAGGTATGTGTGACCATGCCTTTGCCTTGACACTGGATGGGTTTCCATTGAACAAGTACTCTACCAGCAAATTCAGCCAGCCAATGCATATGGTACCAATGGTATGCTGAATCTGGGAGCTTAGCAAGCATCAGGCTGGAGTACAAGTTTGTGGGTGTAACATAAGTGTGCTAGTTGTGGCAGGTATAAGCATAGGTTCAGGTAAATCAAGAAGAAGCAATAGTTCAGTTATATTTTAACCATGTTTGGATTATCAATGGTATAAATGGGTAAATAAAGGGGAAATGCTCATATTTCTAATATATTATCAGTACAGTGGGTACCTAATGGAACAAAACAATTTGGGCCATTTTATGGAGTTGGTAGCATATAGTGACCATTAGATAGCAAACTAAAATAATATTAAGACCATAACAAGGCTGTGATAAGGCTATGGAAGCACTGCTGATGTACCTTTAAGTTTTTCTCCAACAAAAGGATTTCGGATGGTGAAGACTGTTGAAAGTGCTGTAAGATTTGTAGTTACACCTAGTTACTTCACCTAACCTAGTCACTTAGATCATTACCCACAAGTCTTGAAGAACACTGACCAAATTTCTTGCAAGTATTTGCTTTGAATATTTTCACCAAAACATCAGGTACCCAGAACATGAAATTCTGATGAGTAGTCCAAGCAGCCCAAGCTTAGCCTATGTGCTCTGGAGACCTTCCTAAGCATATTCTGTATGCTTGTCTTGCCTATAACTTGTAAAAGTATAAATACTACTTTGACATTCAATAAATCACCAAGTGAATATCACACAGTCTACTTATTCACCTGATCACTTCCAATATCTCCCAACTCTCACAGCTAAGAG
>MCFE01000839.1:0-31184 GCA_002104905.1 Basidiobolus meristosporus CBS 931.73
ATGGTTTTTTTCTCTTCTCTTACGGCATTGTGTCAAAGTAGTTTTGTCCAAGGGGCAAACAGTTTGACCTTCGACAACATAAAGCTATTTTGTCACTTTTTGGTCAATACTCATGTGAAGTTAAGACAGTCCTGTATTTGTGACATTAGACTTGTTCTGTTGAATAGTGCCACATAGTGCCAGATCAATCTGGCACCATCTGGCACTATAATTCCACCATCATGCCAGTGGTAGGCTATAGTTAATGGTGATTTTACTCAGTCTTACATATATTGCTCAGAGTAGTGCTTTCCTTGCTTTATTTACTCTTCATAATGCTCCAGACACATTTCTCTCAGTGGATGTCTTCTTGTATGAATATACTGTGCATTGATAAGTATCTTAACTATTTTACCTATTCTACTGTTTTTTCCTATATCTGACTTTCCTCTATATATACCTGCCAGTATGCTGAATCTTTTCAGAAATCCAAGTGTATGCTCTACCCTCACTCGGAAATGATTAAATATCTCATTGAAGAGCTTCTGCTTCCTGCTAAGCACACCATCCCTTGGCTTCCTATAAGCTGTAATACATCCTAATCTCTGACAATCCTTTCCTATATAAGCTAAGTCTGCCATACATTTCTCCCCTCTACTGAATTCTGGATGATTCTCTTCCCAGAGTGCTTTGTCATGCCTACTTCCAGCAAATGGCCCACTAAACCGGTTGATGTTACCCCAATGACCAACAGTGCTTGAAACTTCACACAGTATGCCTTGTACTTGCCAGAATAAAGGTTCCTCTGCCCTCTAGAAGGTCTGCTAATCCTGACTGGGAGGTATCCCAAATACTCCTTATATGGAACCTGTAACTGAACACTCTGGGATATGGAAGTCTATTGGAGCTTCTAAACCTAGTACTCCAAGCTTGCTCTAAGTCATTCATACCCTCTGCAAGGTGGTTCTCCATTGCTGTCAGCTGGGAATGAAAGCTTCTAGGACTTTTGTTGCCATGTATGGTGGGATGAAACCTTGTAGGGCAATAGTTCCTGTAATAGCAGAGAAGCTTAACAATGGATCTCCTTGAGTAGATTGGGGTAGATGGACCACAGTACTTGGTAAAGATCTCCTCTAGTGTGTCAAAAGGAAATCCAGTGGTAGTGATGGGATTGATGAGAGAAGACCATTCAGATGAGTAAGTCATAATAAAATTGGTAAGGATTGGGCTGAGATGATTTGGTTTGACTTGGCGCAATCAGCTTTATTTATCTGATATTCCATGCATTATGATTAAATCTCCTTCAATTACCATGTATTGCATCTTTATGTTGCAAACATCATCCTCAAACAATGACTGGGTATTTTTATTGATGTTTTAGACACAAGTCTATAATCAAATAGGAAATTGTCAATTGATATGATCTGATCTGTGTCAATGCAATCCAAGATGCATCATGCATAATATATGAAAAATTCAACAATCAAATTAGTTTTCATATATATTTCATATAAGACCAGGTTGATGCCAATACACCACTGTATAAGTATCCAAATCCATCACTATGGTCCCTATACCAAGTCTCAACTCATCATTAGTTCAACCTAGACAAAACCCATCCCCCAGCTCACAAGCACAGTCTGGACCAGAAAAGGCAATGTTGGATCCGTTGGAGTTTTTGCCAAATGATCTCAGTATGGCCCAAGTGTCTATGATGAGCCTTCATACAGATATTTGGGCACTGCTCATTAATCTAGCAGAACTAGTTACCTTGGAGAGTCAACAGAGATGGAAGAACCTGATTAGAAAGCTGTGGCATGAGTTTTACATCAAGATCTCAGTGGATGTATGTAAGAAGATACATAACAAGACAAGTATTGAAATCAAGAATGAGCTGAGAGTGAGGGGATGTGATGAGGAAGCTGCACAGGAATGATTTTGCGCGCAATTTACACAGTACAGAGCGGACATGTCCGTTTGTGCCTTGACTTTGGGAACCAAAGAGATTTTGAACAAGTTTTTGCCTCAAATGACAAATGTATTATGTGATATATTAGTAGAGCTAAGTGACTTCCAAGAGCAATATACACAGGCCTCATCCAGGCAACAGTTGCAAATTATTAGACAGAGGGTAAGTGAATACCTTGAGGAATCACTACCAACTGCTTCAGTAGTTATCCCTGTGAGATAAAAGCCTAGGAGAAGATAATGCAATTGCATTCAATTGCTATGATTTGTAATGATCCAAACAACACATTTTTTTTGCGATCTGCATTGAAATGTCGCAAATCAGTGATCACTAAATTTTTGATATAAGCAATATTAAGGTTGTCTCACATTTGAGACAGGACCCCTATAAATAAACACCCTGCATACAAATACATCATCTGTGGCACCAGTGCAGCCATTTGATCCAATTTGCACACATACAATTGGTTGCGTGCTAGCTATGACACCTTGTTAATCACTAGGATCAGGAATTTACTTGCATTATGGGCAAAATGGAATATTTGATGGCAAATCAGGTGGCTTGTGTATTGGTCAAAAAGCCAATTGGGGGCTGAGAGCTTCAGGATACTTTTGGACCAATTAACCACTGAGATACCATCCATTTGGAGTGATGGTAATCAAAATGGTAAGTATCAGTGTAGTTTATAGTGTGATACGCATTTATTTCCATTGACACTAAAGAAACATATCCAAATACCAAATTTTACCTACCATAATAGTGGTAACCAAATGCGCACATGATGCCAACCTTACAAGTGGGCGCAATCATTTGTGCTAACCTCACTGTGTAAGATTGTGCCATAGTGTGCAAGATTGTCCCACATGGTGCAAAATCATCCAAGAGCAATCCTGCCTACTGGTAGCTACAATATTGCGCCTGATTGTTCTTTGAGACTGCAGATTGAGCCGCACACCCTGGCATTGTACAATGGAACAAGTCTAGTGAGTTGCAATTGGATATTCTCTGATGATCCTAAAAGGTCCAGTCCATTGCTGGTTAAACTTCAACTGTCAATGATTCTGGTGATATAGTCTTATCAAATACCTGCTTCATCTTTTCTGCACTTTGAGATACTTTAGCCTGTGCCTCTTGATGTCTTTGTTCCAGCAGCTGGTGACTACTTGGCTGACTGAGTTCATCTACTGAGGTGTCTGTAAGCTTTGGTTGTGTGAGATCTCCTGGAATTCTTGGCTCCCATCTATAAACTTAGTAAAGTGGTGATTGTTGGGCAGTGTTGGGTACTCTAACTCTGAATGCAAAAAATGCTTGGTCTATATACTCATCCCATCTACTGACAGCTCCATTTGCATACTTGGACATCATTTTTCCAAATTATCCATTAAGTTGCTCAGTGATTCCATTAGATCTAGAGTGTTATGCCAAGGTTTTCAAGTGTCTCATGTGCTGCATTTCCAGGTAGGCTTCCAATGTCTTTGCCATAACATTTGCTCCTTGATCAGATAGAATCTCTGCAGGGCATCCAAGCTTCATAAGGATCTTGTGGTAGATGAAACTTGCAACTTCTTGTTCACTGGCTACAGGTACTGCTTTAGCCACTGGCTATTTGGTGGCATGGTCAATTGCTACCAGAATCCAACTGTTGTGTTCCTTGTAGTTGGCAGTCTTCCAATAAAGTCAATTCCCCAGCTTTCAAATGATCTTACAGGCTCCAAGGGAAAGAGTTCAGCAATTCTTTGTGGTTGACCTTGGTTAATTTGGTAATTTGAGCTTGTTTTCACTAGCTTCTCAGTGTCTTGTTTCATTCTGGGGCACCATGCTTTGGCTTTCACAAGGCAATAGGTTCCTTCAACTCCAAGATGTCCCTATCCATTGTGTAGCTTATGTATTAAATCCAGGCAAGCGCCATATGGGCAATAGGCAATAGGGCTTCCATCAACAATTTGGTAGAGTGTTTCATCCTGCACCACAAATTTGCTGGCTTCATTCTGAATGATCTTCTTGATATCTTCATCCACCTCATTAGAAGTGGCTTGGTCCTCCAAGTACTCTGGTAATAGGCTAGGTCAATCTGATTTATGCACTAAGTTGGATTGTGCTACTTCTACTAATCTTGATAAGGCCTCAGCAAACATGTTGTTTTTCTCAGGGCAGTAGACAATCTCCAAGTCAAATTACTGGGTGTATTTACTCCATCTTGTCAATCTTCTGGAGAGTACCTTCTTAGTGAATATATACTTGAGAGAGGTGTGATCAGTCTTCACAGTGCATCGACTCCTTCAATATAGCATCTCCATGTCTTCAAGTAGTGTATTATAGCAAGCATCTCCTTCTCATGCACTGGATAGTAGACTTGCTCCGTTGGATAGTGTCACATTAAGCCATAAGCGCCAAATGATGCCATAGTGTGCCAGGGGGACCTAGTGAACCTATACTTGGCCACAGAGTGTGAAACATTGCTCTACATCTTCATGCAGAGCCGCCCCTGTGTTTCACCCATTGTGTCGGAGAAAATCCATTTTTAAACCTTTTTTTTAGATCAATGTTGTACAGAATGTGTAAGAGCACAAAGGGATTGAAGACATGCATCAGGTACTCAATACCCATGGCACTCTGAATCTAGCTCCTGTGGCTTGTCTCATGTCAGAAAGATGCATGGCACTATCTTGGTCCACTGTTACCATCTGGCACTATAAGTGCATTGTATAGATCTTACTTTAGGGCTAATATTTAAATATAGTGCCAGATGGTAACAGTGGACCAAGATAGTGCCATGCATCTTTCTGACATGAGACAAGCCACAGGAGCTAGATTCAGAGTGCCATGGGTATTGAGTACCTGATGCATGTCTTCAATCCCTTTGTGCTCTTACGCATCCTGCACAACATTGACCTAAAAAAAAGGTTAAAAAATGGATTTTCTTATGCATCATAGGTGAAACACTGGGGCTGCTTTGCATGCAGATGCAGAGCTATGTTCCACACTTTGTGGCCAAGTATAGGCTCACTTGTCCTCTCTGGCACACTATGGCATCATTTGGTACTATCCAGCAGAACAAGTTTAGTTTTGTTCTGTTGAGTTCAGTTTCTTGAATTCAAAGGCTACTGAGTAGTCCTTTCCCTTGTGTTCTTGGCTCAACACTCCACCAATTGCATAATCTAAAGCATCTGTGCACAGAGTAAACTCTTTTCTGAGGTCAGGTATTCTTAAGCTTGGCAGCTTAGCAGGTTCATTCTTGAGTGTTTGAAGGGCAGTGTCACAAGCTATGTCCTACTTGTAGGTATTGTCTTTTTTGAGGATATCAGTCAAAGGGGCTGCAATACTTGCAAAGGACTTGACAAATCTCCAATAATAGGACACCACTCCAAGGAATGATCCGAGTTCTGATATGTTATGAGGCTGCTCAGATTCTTGATACCTTCAACCTTATTAGGGTCTAAGATCACTCCTGTGCTGGTCATTATGCGTCCCAGATATTCAATGTGCTCATTGAGTATTCACACTTGGGTAGCTTGCCATATAGCTTGCTCACTCTTAGCTTCTTGAAGACTTTTTCAACATGCACCAAGTGATCCTCTTGTGTCTTGCTATATATCAATATGGCATCTAGGTAGATTATCACAAACTTGTCTAAGTAATCCTGGAAGACAGTCTGCATCAGGGTCATAAATGTTGCAGGGGCATTGGTGAGCCCAAAACACATGACTAAGCACTTGTAATGTCCATATCTGGTCCTAAATGCTGTCTTAGGGATGTCTTCTGGCTTCACCCTAATCTGGTTGTATCCTGACATGAGGTCAATCTTGCTGAATATAGTGCACCATTGAGTTGGTCCAAAAGCTCATCAATCCAAGCTGTGGGGTACTTATTCTTCACAGTAAGTGATTTGAGGGCTCTGTAGTCAATGCACATCCTAAGTGTTCCATCCTTCTACTTCACAAAAAGTACTGGTGCTCCTAAAGGTGACTTGCTGGGCCTTATATATCCTTGCTTCAATAACTGATCTATTTGTTTCTTCATCTGTTGCAACTCTAATGGACTCATTCTGTAAGGTGTCTTACCCACTGGAGGGCTATCTCCTGTGTCAATGGCATGATCCATGTCTCTGACTGGTGGTAGGCTTACAACTTCATCTGGAAATATGTCAGAGTATTCCTTCAAAAGAATCTGGGCTCTCTGGGGTACTGGAGCAGAGGAATCCCCCTGTAATACCACCATGAGGAACATCTGGGTGCCTTTTCCATGTGCTCTACAGAACTACATCTTGCCAAGTTCACTTGTTTCACACACACTGGAGTTGATTAAGTTGAAATCAAGTCTGCCAGGTAATAGCTCAAAGGTCTTATTGTCCTTCTGGATCTGAGTAGCATGGGCTCTCCAGTTGATTGATGGATTACAACAAAATAGGCAGGTTTTTCCAAGTACAAGGTCAAATTAGCAGTTCCCAAATATATAGGCCTGTAGGTCTTCTTCATAGTCATTCATTATCATCCTTACTGGCTGAGTAATATGTTTAATTATGTAAGAGTTACCATCAGGTGTTGGGACTGAAGTTGATTTGAGAGGTTCCAAGTTGATTCCAGCCTTCAAAGAAGATTGCTCTGACATGTACTCATGCAATGCTCCTGAGTCAATCATGATCTTGACAGGTACTCCATTAATTACTCCATTCAGGTATAATAGCTTTCCTGAGTTTGAGGTCAACTGGGATAGGCATTTTTCTGTTGTATGGAAGGTGAGATCTGAGTCTTCTTCAATTTTATCCTCCATGTTACTATGCTCAACGGCTTCAATATAGCTTAAGGCTCTTGACGGATGGTGTCCATTTCTTCTCTGTGGGCAGTGCTTTGCAATATGTCCCTGCTGGTGGCAATTAAAGCAAATTGCTTTCTTCTAACATTCTTCTGAGGTAAGATTCTTCTGCATAGCATTCATTTCCATTGATGCTGCTTCTGATTGTCTTCTTTCATAGTGATTGTTGCCTTTCTGGTTGGTCATTGTAGGCTTCACAACTCCAAAATAGCTGAATTATAGTCAATGACAATCTTGATGGCTTCTTCATTATTCTGAAGTCTTTGAAAATTGACTTCCTTGCAAGTTCTTTCTTTCAACCTATCAATAAAGTATCCAACTTGATCCAAGGAATTCATTTTTCAATTTGTCCAATTAGACATCTATATTCATGGGTGTACTCTTGAACCATTCCTCTCTGTCTGAGTGTCTTCATCTTTCATCTTAGTAGTGTCTGCTGGTTTGGAAGTTCAAAAGCATCCTGAATTTGCAACACAAACTCATCCCAGGTAGAGATTGTAGAGCATCCCATCATTGTGGCTGACCTGATCTTGTTATGGTATTACTGTACAGCTACATCTGCCAGGTAAGAGGCTGCATAATGTAAATTGCTTTCTGGAGCAATTCCCTTAGCCTTGAAAGCTTCTTCAATCTGGAAGAGCCAAGTTCCCAGGATTTCATTGACTCTACCATAATAAATACTAAGATTGCTCTTGACAGGGTTTTGCTGGCTCTGAGCCATGGTAGTCATTCCTTGCTACTGCCGGCTAAGGATCTGGAGTAACTGTTGTGGTTGGGCCAGAATTTGCTGCAAAGCATTCTTCCATTCTTGATTTTTGGATATCTTGAGGGAGCCTTCTTCTTTCTTTAGGACAGAGGTTTTGGGTTATTGCTGCTACCTATGTTACAAGTCTGGGTACAAGTGATGTAGAGGAATAGTGAGTTTAACTAGTATTGTATTCACTAAAACTGGAACTGACTTTTATTGAGGTTCCAGCAGCTCCTCATGTACATTTTGCCAGATCAATTGCTGACTAATTGTATTTCCTAATGTAAGTTGTGGCTAATGGCTCATTTGATTGCATCATCATCACCCCATAAGATCCTATTTAATATATCTATTCCTGTCTGATTAGGATCTGCTGACTCATTTGCTGGCTGCTGCTATTGATTTGATAGATAACACCAATATACTGATGGGCTAAGCATATCCATAATTGACTTGACTAAAAACTAATCTAACTTTAACATTCAAGTAGTTGATTATAGCACTGCAATTCCTAAAGAGCATTGCTCAGGACAGCACATTTGAATATTGCAAGGATTTATTGCAGAAGCTAGCAGAAATGGTGCTAGATCTTGCATTGCTAGCTGAAAACCAAGATGTATGGGAACCAGTGAATGAACAGTGGCAAAAGCCACAGGGTGCTTGCTGAAATCATGGAAAGAGGGCATTGCAGCAGCAATATTAGTTGAATGGTTGATTGTAATGGAGTACTTGTTAAGTGTGGAGTAGGGCTTAATGTTGATGTAGGGTTTAGAGACTTATGTAAGTCAGCAGAATTGTGAATTGAGGTAAAACTGAAGTTTCAATGCAAATAAATCACTCACCATGCATGAAAAGCAGAAAAATTGGCTGAGTCATGAAGTAGGGAGTGAGGAAAAGAAGGTATAGCCAATAAATGTTCAAAAAAATTGGAGGTGAGGCACAGTTAGTTTTGCAGAGTGCATGACTTGCTCAATGTAGCATCTACATTTCTTAGTTAGGGTTTTACAGCCAGCATATCCTTCTCATGCACTGGGTGAGGTTTGGCTGAGGTTAGATTAATGAGCTCAAAAGCAACTTGGTATTCCTTTCCTTCATGTTTTTGGGTCATTACTCTGCTAATTGAACAATCTGCAGTATCTGTGCACAAATTAAGCTCTTTTCTGAAATCTGGTATTCTTGAACTTGGCAGCTTAGCCAGTTCATTCCAGAGCATCTGAAAGACAATCTAACAGGCTATGTTCCACCTCTAGGTAGCGTTGCTTTTTAGGATATCAGTCCAAAGGACTGCAAAAAGTGGCAATAACATGACAAATCTTCAGTAATAGAACTCAATTCCAAGGATTAACCTGAGCTCTGATTTTCTATGGGGCTGCTTAGGATTCTTAGTGACTTCAACATTATTAGGCTTAAGAGAACTCTGATGCCAGGCACTATGTGTCCCAGATATTAAACAATTTCTCAGAAGTGCTCCCACTTTGCAAATCCTATATGTAGCTAATTCTCCCTTAGCTTCTTCAAGACCTTTTTGGCATGTGTTGCAAGTCTTGACTTAGGAGTTGTAGAGGAATAGGGAGTTTAGCTAGTAATGTATTCACAAAAACTGAACTCCTTTTTATTGAGGTTCCTGCAGGTCCTTATATCTATTTTTCCAGACCAATTGCTGACTAATTGTATTTCCCTATGTAGGTTGTGGCTGATGACTCTTTTGATTGCATCATCATCACCCAATATAATACTTAATATAGCTATTTCTGTCTGATAAGGATCTGCTGGCCCATTTGCTGACTAATGCTACTAATTTGATAGACAACACTGATACTGAACTAACTCAAGCATTCAAGCAATAGATGGTAACACCTGCACCAAGTGGTCTTCTTGTGTCTTGCTCTATATCAATATGTCATCTAGACAGTTTACCACAAAGGTGTCTAGGTATATATGGTAAATGGCACAAATCAAGGTCATGAATGTTGCAGGGGCATTAGTAAGGCTAAAACTCATGACCAAGTACTCATAGTGTCAATATCTGTTTCTGAGTGCATTCTTGAGGATATTGCCTGGTTTCACCCCAATCTGTTTGTATCCACACAAGTGGTCAATATTGCTTAAAATGGTGTCTTTGTTGAATTGGTACTAAAGCTCATCAATCTAGGCTATGGGGTACCAATTCTTCATAGTAACTGAGTGCACAGCTCTGTAACTTATGCACATCCTGAGTGTTTCATCCTTCATCATAAAAGCATGGGTGGGCCCCCAGGTAACTTACTAAGCCTGATATATCCTTGTAGCAGTAAATTGTCAATTTGTCTTCATCTCCCCTAATTCTGATGGACTCCTTCTTTAAGGTGTCTTGCTCACAGGGAGGTTATCCTCTGTGTCAATGACATGTTTATCTTCTCTAGTTGATGGTTGATTCACAAGTTCAGTGGCAAACATATTTGAATAGTCCTTGGAAATATTCTGGACTCTTTGGGTAAGTGGGACAGAATAAGCACCTTGCAAAATATAGTAAGCCTAGGAATTATATGCTCAATATGAAGTAGAAGCTCTGCAAGATGATCAAACTTTGCAGCTTGAGAGTCAAGCAAACTGCTGCAATTTGAGAAGTGTTTGAGTAAGAGGGACTGACAAGAAATAGCAGTGGTGATGAGACAATTGTTTACTCATTAAGAAGCTCAGTATTGATACCTTTGTTGATACAGGCATATATTCATCTAAAGAAAATCAGCTTGCTGGCAGACCAAGACAAAGAAAAGTTGTAAATGTGAGAAGATAGTAGAATAGACAAAATAGTCAAAATACCTCTCAATGCACAGTATACTTCTATAGAAAGACACCAACTGATAGATATATGTCTGGAGCACTATAACAATGAACCCTAAGAAAAAATTGACAAAAGGCCAGCAAAATATCTTCATAGTATCAGCTGAATTCCAAGTTTCTCAAAATTGACAACTCTCAATATCTCTGTTCTGAGCTGATGTGCAGGTAGGAAATCAAGTTCTGTAGGAGGAGACTAGGCAAACTAGCATCCTTACCAGATTCAGTAATTAGCTGCCCATTACTTCCATCAAAAGTTGGGTTTGAAATTTTGAACTCAAAACTCCAGCTGAATACCAGCAAAATACCACTAGAATACCAGCAGAATACCAGCTAAAAATCAGATGCATTCCAAGTTTGAGCCTCTTCATAGGGGAAATTAAGTAAGTAAAATTTGATTAATAGCAACTTAAGTCTAGTTGGGCATAAATATGATTAAATATATCCAACCTCAGGCTCATGGTAGAGATCTTTGTGACAGCTAATGCCATAAAGTGCCACACTAATCTAGCATTATAACCTAGCCAGCAATATGTGGCAATGTCTACCATATGAAATATTTTAGTGATGATCCTATCAATAGACTTTCACAAATTCAAAGTCCAGGGAATAAGAGGTACTGGTCCCACAAGGACACCATGCAAACACAATAAAAAATAATTGTGCACAGATTTCACAAAAAACTTGGTCAAAGTATTCATTGTAACAATTCAAAAGTGGCTTTTATTTGGTTCCCTGCAAATTTTCTCACTTTCTGATCCCACTCATGCTATTGCCTCCTGCATTTGTGTGCATTGATTAGCTAATGTCTCTTTTGCACACTTACTTCCTGACTCAATCATTTCTCTTGCATACAAATTGACTTATTTCCACTGAAACTTCAGTTATACCTCAATTGCCAATTATGTTGACCTATAGAAGTTCTATCCTAACCCTATCCTAAGCCAACATTGAGCCCAACCCTACACTCAACCAGTAACTCCATAAAAATTCCCCTCTCAATAAGTGTTTCTGCTGTAATGCTCTTTTTCCATCACTTTGGCAGGCACACTACAGCCTTATGCCACTGCTCATTCAGTGGTTTACATGTCAAGAATGGTGGACATGGAGTCTGTAGTAGACAAATTGCCTTTCTCTGCATATTCATCTACCTCACTGAAGTGTAGCTCAACTGGCTGTGCTTCCAACTCTTACAAAAGCAGCTGATTGTTCAATGATAATTATTCCTGGCTATGATGGGACTTTGTCTGTTCCAGGTTGACAAAATTAATTGGCAAGAACACAACTTTTTTCTCACATTTCCCTGTCTCTGGCTTGGGTAGACTTTTTTCTGCTTACCTTTTAGCTTATCACTGTAAGGTCTTTCATTTCTACATTGTCTGAGTGCTTCTTGTATTGAACTACATTTTCCCCTTGATAAATGCTGCTCTACTCTATCTGTTATGGCTTCCTTGTCCCGTTCTGCAATCTGCAGGCTACCTAACTCAGCTTTCCTGCTTGTGTCAAGCTCTCAGCTCATTATGTGACAGGCTCCTGAGGTAGCCACTGGCTGTTATCACTGCCAGAACCTTCACTGCTATTTTCACTGAGTGTGTCTTGAGTGGACCTAAACTTTTCCTTGATTAATGTTGTGCTGGTGCATCTGTGTCTGCCTGCTTTTCACATATTGGCACTCTTCCAGCTCCCTGATGTCTCTTTGACACTGGTTTGGAGCTTTTGGCCTTGCCTGTAATGGGCTCTTGAGCAAGCCTCTAGGTTTTAGCCACTGTGCCGTTGTTCTTCTGCATGTGATAGTTTCTGCTATCCTTGAGATACTTTCTCAGCATACCTATGCTGACAAAGAATCTATTTGCTTGTTTGAATCCAGGATAATCCTGATAGAGTAAGTCAAGTACATTGTGCTTGGCCTTGCATTCCTAATGGTTCCATGGTATGCTGGCCTTAAGGTGTTGGCATGCTTGACTTCTAGCAGTGTCCTGAATATTAACCCACTGCTCATCATTGAACTCAACAGCTTAACAGATCTCCAATGTCTTTTGCTTTTTAGGATTTGGTATAAACACTACATTCTCTCACTCCCATGCTGTGATAGGCTTTCTGTAGGCTTTATCATTGGGCACTGTTGTTGTGCTTCAAGAACTGCATGTTGTTTCTCTACTGCTACATTGGGAAACAGCTCAATTCTTAACTTTGGCATTGAGCTACTTGTGTTTCTTCTTTGTACCAAAGATACTGCTTTCTCTTCCTGGGACCTGAAATAGTTACTCTTACTAAGATAGCAACACTAAAACTGAATGTTAACGCCATATAAGAAGTAGAAGTAAAGCTATAAGAACCATTCCTAATAAATTTGAGAATAGAATAAAGTTAAATAAAGCAAATATGAATGGTAAGTATTGCTCATTTACTTGACCATCTCCTATTTGATCTCTTACTAATGAATGTACTGAGCTATAAGCTGATTCTTGGAAGACTGAGCTTTTACTTGCTAACACTTTTCTTTGACTTACTGTAAAATAAGCTAAAGCTAAAAGTAATGAGCTTGCTATAATAGTTTGTAAACCTATGTCTGTAATAATCAAAATCTCTGAAGATAAAGGTCCTCCAAAGATTGGTGCTCATATTGTTAATAAGTTGTAAATTTCAAATTGCTCTAATGGGTTTAAAATTGTAAGAGGCACTCTAACAATTCTAAGATTCTGCACTTGATTGTACCTTTGGTTCAGTTGAATCATTCAAGAGCCTTATTGAACTTTTCTCTTGGAAATAGTAAGTATTGTAAGGATCATGGTCCAAGTTTTGCCACACAAGTTATATGTGACCATTAATTAGTCACTACTGTGCCAACACTATCTTGCCAGCCAGTTAGTACTTCTATATCTGTACCTGCCCATTCTTGTCACCTTGTGCAAGCTTACAGCAAAATAGCCAGGCTTTTTCAAGTACAAGGTCAAACTTGTACTTCCCAAATATAAAGGCCTGAGTTCTTTTTCATAGTCATTGATCCTCATTCCTACTAGCTGAGTAATATGGCTAATTATGTGAAAGCTCCCATCTGCTTTTAAGACAGATGTTGATTCAGTGGGCTCCAAGTTGATCCCAGTTTTCAAAGCAAACTGCTTGGATATATATTCATGCAATGCTCCAGAGTCAATGATGATTTTGGCAGGTACTCCATTGATTACTACATTGAAGTATAATAGCTTTCCTGATTTTGGGGTTATTTGGGATAGGTGTTCTTTGGTCATATGGAAGGGGAGTTCTGAGTCTTTTCAAGTTCTTCCACTATGCCACTATGCTCAAGTGCTTCAATATGGTAAAAGGTTCTTGATGACTGGTGTCCATTTCTTCACTAAGGACAGTATTGTGCAATATGTCCTTGCTGGTGGCAATTAAAGCAACATCCTTTCTTCTTAATTTCTTCCAAGGTCAGGCTCTTCTGCATAGCGTCCATTTCCATAGATGCTGCTTCTGCTTGTCTTCTTTCATAGTGATTGTTTCCTTTCTGGTTGGTCATTGCAGGCTTCCCAACTCCAAAATAGCTGGATTATAGTGAATGACAATCTTGATGGCTTCTTCAATAGGCCAAGGTCTTTGATAATGGACTTCCTTGCAAGTTCTTTCTTTCAGCCCATCAATAAAGTCCTCAGCTTGATTCCAGGGGCCCATTCTTTTAATTTGTTCAAGTAGTCATCTATATTCATAGGTGTGCTCTTGAACCATTCCTTTCTGCCTGAGTATCTTCATCTTTCATCTTAGTAGTGTCTGCTGGTGTGGGGGCTCAAAAGCATTCTGAATTTCCAGCATAAACTCATCCTAGGAGCAGATTGTAGAGCATCCCATCATGGTGGCTGACCTTATCTTATTGTGGAACCACAGTAAAGCTGCATCTACCAGGTAAGAAGCTGCATAATATAACTTGCTTTCTAGAGCATTTACCTTACCCTTGAATGCTTCTTCAATCTGAAGAGCCAAGTTCCCAGGTTCTCATTGACTCTACCTTAGTACTAGTTGACCCTCACACTAAAGTTGCTTTTGACAGGGTTCTGCTTTCTCTGGGCCATGGTAGTCATTCCTTGTTGCTGCTGGGCCAGGATTTGTTGCATAGCATTCATCCATTCTTGATTTTTGGACATATTGAGGAAGGGTTCTTCTTTCTTCAAGAGGGATGCTTCTGATTATTGCCTCTTCTATTGTTACAGCTCTTGGACTAAGAGTGGCAGAGGAATAGGGAGTTTAGCTAGTATTGTATTCACTAAAACTTGAACTCCTTATTATTGAGGTTCCAGCCGCTCCTTATATAAATTTTTCCAGATCAATTGCTGACAATAGTATTTCCTAATGTAGGTTGTGGCTGATGACTCATTCAATTGCATCATCATCACCCAATACAATTCTACCTAATATAGCTATTTCTGTCAGATAACAATCTGCTGGCTTATTTGCTGACTAATGCTACTAATATGATAGCCAACACTAACACACTGATGGGCTAAGCATATAACTAATTGATTTGATTAATAACTGATCTAACTCAAATACTCAAGCAGAAGATCATAACAACTTATAGATGCTATTATAACTCAAAAACCAACACTAAGAATACTACCTTTCTGCAAGGAGAGCATACAGAAGTCAGCATGCAAATGCAGCAAAGTTGCCAAGCTTTAGGCCATCAGCTAGAATATGAATTAGTTGAAAGCTGGAGATACTTGAAACAAAGGGTATCTGTTGGAGCAATGCTTGCATCTAGGAGCAGTGCATTTGCTTTTAGATAATATCCCTTTACTGATAACAAGTTGTACATGTGGCATTTCAAGCTAAATGTGCCCTTCAATATACTGGAAAAACTTGACAGAAGTTACAAGAAACTACAGAGTATCTGGTACCCTGAGTACATATTAATGGCTCCAAACCTGGTTTGTATGCACATATGACAATACAAGTGAAAGGACTGGATGAACTGTATATGCATTTAGTCAAGTGGCCCACTGAAGCCATTTCTACCAAGAGTACATTGGAAGCATTGGGAGTCATAAGTAGGCTTTGTAGGAATGTTTATCAAGGAGCAGATTGTCAATACCAACTTGACACATCTACTGCTTTTATGTCAGGAGTTTGTGATAGGATAAGAGAGGCTATACTACAAGTGTAAAGCTGAACATGTAGATCTCTGCCACAGCTGTATCCATTTGCTATTTCTTCTTGCTTGGTGTGTGGAGAATATTGGGCCTTGCTTCACCATTTGGGAGATTCCTAAGGAGCAGATGTGTGGGGAGATAGGAATACAAGTTAAACTTCATGTACTACCATTTCACAGGCACATCAAGAAAATTATCTTCAAGTCTGTTGTGCATTTGATGAGTTGACTCATTGAGGACAGCCAGGAAAAGCCGGAAAATACCAAGGACAGAAGTGCACATGGAGACTGTTGTAATTTAAGAAGTGATTTGGATATAAGGAACTTATCAAGCTATAGTGATAATGGATGAACTGTTGTTAATGTTGAAAAATTGGACTATTTGGTATCATTCTGCAGCTAAAAATTTACTTAACAATTCTGAACTAGTCTGGGTCACTGTGGGACTAATTTACAGCTCTAACTTTGCTACTTTCTCCAGATCTATGATCTTATGATTATTCCCCTATAGTCAGGATAAATTAGCACTAATACTAACTATCATGTACTAAACCTGAAACTGTTACAGAATGCTCCTGAATATTGAGAAAACCTCCTTACTTAGTGCTACAGCTGTATTACTTCTAAAAGGTATAAATACCAAGCTTCTTTAATAATAAACAACAGTTCAACTATTATCACTACTTCTTGATAAGTTCCTTGTATCTAAATCACTTCTTAAATTGCAACAGGTTATGAGCCCTAATTGCCTCAATCTATTCTAAAGATGACTTCTACCAGCAAACAGAACAACACAAACATCTTCCCTGTAAAGAAGATGTTTGATGGAAAGAATTACAGACTTTGGAGAATCAAGATGCAGACCCACCTTGAGGAAAGGAAGCTTTGGAATATAGTAACAGGAAAAGAAGTTGAGCTCAAAGGAACAGCAGAAGACATGGAGATGTTTGAAGAGAAGGAGAGAAACGCCTTTAATGCCATACGTATCAATGTGCAAGATTCCTTCATTGGACAAATCCATGCCTCAGATACTGCCAAAACACCATGGGAATCCTTAGAGAAGATCCTAAGAGCAAAGTTAGTATCAGGCAAGCTTTATCTAAAACAAAAGTTTGTCAACATGAGGAAGAAGCCAGATGATAACATGCTACAACTCATTACCAAAATGAAGACACTTGCACAAGAGCTTTACAGTATTAGTGCTGGTGTAGATGATGAAGAAAAGATACTCTGTCTGCTTTGCAGCCTACCAGACAAGTATGAACCACTCATACTCTCTTTTGAAAGCAGAGAAGACAATTTGACTTTAGACTAGGTCAAAGGAAGACTTTGCTATGAAGAACTCAAACATAATGATCAAGCAGAGAAAATTGAAGATAATGCTTTATTCAGTTCAGATAGGCAAACAGAAAAGAAGGGAAACCAACAAAACTAAAGAAAACCTGGCTGCTGCAACTTTTGTAAAAAGCCAGGAAACTGGGCAAGAGAATGCAAGAAGAAACAAGCAGATGAAAAACAGTGACCAGAGCAGGCAAACCATATAACTACTGATGAACAGTTATTTGTAACTGTACAAGAGAGTGCAAGTAGCCAAAGTAATGAGTGATATACTGACTCTGAAGCCTCACAGCATATTTGTGGTATAGAGGAGTGGTTCAGCAACTTAAAGACTATTCCCGTAAGAAAGGCTTATCTGGGAGATAACTCTGCTCCGGAAGCTGCTGCAAGTGGGTGTATACAACTAAATATGAGTAATAGCTCAGGGGCAACAATAGCAAAACTCACTGACGTACACTATGTGCCTGGAATAGCTAAGAACCTACTCTCAGTCAGTAAAGCAACTGCTCAGGGATTGAAATTTGTTTTTACTAAAATGAGCTGCTCAATATTGAGCAAGAATGGACAAAAATTAGCATTGGGAATCAGAGATTGCAATTTATTCAAGTTACAATGCAAGATCATTGTACCTGAGTATGTCCACATTGCTTAAGCTGATGAAACCTACTGGGAGACGTGGCATAGGAGGCTAGGACACATTGGGGAACAGAAAATGAGCCAATTGGTAAAAAATCAGCTTGTTTTGAGCCTAAAATACTCAATTCCAATCATATTGAATATTTGTAAGGGATGTTCATATGGCAAACAAGCTAGGCAATGTTTCAAGAGCTCAGAAGGCATCAGCACCACTGAGATATTGGATGTTGTACACTCAGACATATGTGGCCCCATGAGAACACTGTCCTTTGGAGCCAAGAGCTACTCTATGATGTTTATTGATGACAAAACAAGATATACATTGGTGTACTTCCTCTAAACAAAGGATGAAGCTTTAGAGATGTTTAAGCACTTCAAGAACATAGCAGAAACACTAACTGGGCTTAAATTTAAGGTACTACAACGTGACAATGGAGGAGAATACCGTTCAAAGGAATTTGCAAAATACTGCTTGTCTACTGCTATACTTCAACAGACCACAGTTCCTCATACTTCACAGCAAAATGGAGTAGCAGAGTGTGCAAATAGAACAATAGTGGACATGGGAAGATATATGCTATGTGATGAGGAAATGGACTGCAAGTTCTGTGCTGAATCTGTTGCTACCGCATTATACATCATAAACAGATGCCCAACAACAGCATTATGTGAATCTACAACCTTTGAAGCATATACAGGCAAAAAAGCAGATGTTCAGCACCTCAAGATCTTTGGCAGTGATGTTTTTTGTCAAATCCCTGACAGAAACGCTCAAAGTTGGAACTAAAGAGTAGGAAAGGGATCTTTATTAGGTATTGTGAAGATACTAAAGGGTTTAGAGTGTATGATGGCAAAATTCAGAAGCTGATCAAGAGCAGGGATGTTGTATTTGAGGAGAATTCAAATCAGAAAGCCACAGAAATCATTGGCCAGCTGCCTGATGATGCAATCAACACTAATGAGGAAGATACATGCCAAATCCAGCCAGATACGGGAGATACTTCTACCGGTTCCAGATCAGAACAGATTATCCCAGTTAGGAGATCTACCAGAATAAGAAATGCCCCTGGATCCTGATGGCAGACATCCAATGATCATGAAGAAGCTTATCTTGCCTCAGGTGCCAAACCTCAGAATCCAGAACAGGCAATGCAAAGTCCAGATGCTACTATGTGTCAACAAGCTATGCAGGAGGAGTACTAATCACTGATCAAGGCAAAGATGTGGGAACTGATAGATTTTCTAAATGGGAGTGAGCCAACAGGATATAGATGGGTCTACAAGATCAAGATAACCTCAAATGGTGCCGTTGATAAGTACAAGGCTAGATTAGTGACTAAAGGCTATTCCCAGATCCAGGGACTAGACTTTAAGGAAACATTTGCTCCGGTTGTCAAGTTTAACTCCATTAGGACAGTTTTAGCACTGACAGCTGTACACACTCTAGATCTACACCATATTGACGTCAAAACAGCCTTTCAAAATGGGGACTTGAAAGAAACTCTATATATGGAGCAACCAGAAGGTTTTACCAATCTAAAAGACCCCCATAAGGTGTGCAAACTTAAAAGCTTGTTGTATGGGCATAAGCAGGCACCTAGAGCATAGTATAACAAGATTGACACATATCTAGAGGAAACTGGGTTCTCTCATAGCACTACAGATCACAATATACATGTCAAACATCTCAAAAAGGGCTTGATCATCCTAGTTCTTTATGTGGATGACCTAATTATAGCTACAAGTGACCAAGAGACACTTAAACAGAGAGAATCAGATCTCTTCACCAAGTTTGAGACAAAAGATCTTGGAAAATTGAGCTATTTTCTTGGAATTGAGGTTGAATTTGACATACCTACGCAGAAAATTGTGCTGAATCAGTCTAAGTACATCATGAACATTGTTAGAGGCTACAAAATGGAAAATTGCAGACCTGCAGCTACCCCTATTGACAATAACCTGAAATGAAGCAAATCTCAGCCAGTTAAACGGCCCAAATATGGACCAAAACCTTCCCTATCAATCAATGGTTGGTAGCCTAATGTACTTGATGGTATCTACAGGTCCAGATATTGCAGTGGCAGTTGGAATAGTCAGTCCATTCATGCAGAATTATGGTTCATATCAAATAGCAGCAGTTAAGCCAATTTTCAGATATCTACAAGGTACCTTAAATATGGTACTGGAATATTTGGGAGCAGCTAATAGGCATGAACTTGATGGTTATAGTGATTCAGGTTGGGGTAGGGAGCTGATTGACAGACGCTCTACCACAGGCTATGTATTACTTTATGCTGGTGCAGCTATTATGTGGAACTGCAAAAACAACCAACAGTGGCCCTATCTACAACTGAAGCAGAATATATGGCTGCATGGCAAGCAACTAAGAAGGCTATATGGCTACAAAAACTATTCAAAGACTTAGGTTTCAACTCAGATGAATCAACTTCCCTATGAAAAATTATTGAGATGATCCCGTCAAAAGGCCATCACAAAGTTAATGTCCCATGACTGAGAGGTACTGATCTTGTCAGGACTCTGTCCAGAGACTGTTGAATAATAATTGCACCCCAGATTTCACAAAAAACTTCGTCAAAATTTTTCATCACAACAGTGCATAAGTGGCTTTTGATTGGTTCCCTGCCAATTTGCTCACTTTCTGATCCCAGACACTCTATTGCCTCCTACGTTTGTGTGAATTGATTGGCTAGTGCCTCTTTTTCACACTCCTCACTTCCTGACTCAGCCATTTCTCTTACTTTTCATGCATTCAAATTGATTTATTTCCGTTGAAACTTCAGTTGTACCTCAATTGCCAATTGTATTGACCTATACAAGTCTCTATACCCTACACTAACATTAAGGCCAACCCCACACTCAACAAGTAACTCCATTAAAATCCACCACTCAATAAGTATTTCTGCTGTAATGCTCTGGTACCACAACTTTGGTGGGAACCCAATGGCTTTATGTCACTGTTCATTCACTGGTTCCCACATGTCCTGGTCTTCAGCTGGCACTGCAAGGTCTAGCTCCTCATCTGCCAGTCTTTGCAATAAATCCTTGCAATATTCCAGTGTGTTTTCTTGAGCACTGCTCTTGAAGAAGTGCTGCAACCTCTTGGTGTACCTATAAATGTTCCAAAACTCCACTGAAGGCATTGTGATAGTCTTTTGAGCTCTTGACATTGTAGCCTTGTCTGTCAGTGGGATCTCCACTCTGTCAACAATGGAGGCTGTGGTAGACAAATTGCCTTTTTCAGCAAACTCATCTACCTTGCTGGAGTGTAGCTCAACTGGATGCACTTCCAACTCTTGTGAAAGCAGCTATTTTCTTGTTGGTAATTCTTCTTGGCTATGATGGGACTCAGTCTGTTCCTGGCTTGCAGCGTTAATTGGCAAGAACTGCAGTTTTTTTTGCATGCCTCCCTGTCTCAGGCTTGGGTAGACATTTTTCCCTTTACCTTTTCCTCTATCACTACCAGGTCTTTCACTGCTACTTTGTCTGAGTGCTTCTTGTAAAGAACTACATTTTCTCCTGGATAAATTCTGCTCTGACGCATCTGTTTTGGCCTGCTTGTCCCTTGCTGGCACTCTTCTGGCAACCTGACATTTCTTTTCAGCTTGTTTTGAGCTCTCAACCATAGTTGTAACAGGCTCCTGTAAAAGTGGCTGGTTTTTATCACTGCCAGTTCCTTCACTGCTACTTTGACTGGGTACTTCTTGAGTGGTACTACGCTTTTTCCTTGATAAATGTTGCGCTAGTGCATCCATATCTGCCTGCTTGTCCTTAATTGGCACTCTTCCAGCTGCCTGACATCTCTTTGATGCTTGTTTGGAGCTTTTGGCCCTGCTTGTAATGGGCTCTTGAGGAAGCCGCTGGTTATTAGCCATGGCACCTTTGTTCTTCTGCCTTTGATAATTTCTGCTATTCTTAAGATACTTTCTTAGCATACCAATGCTGGCCCAAAATCCTTTTGCCCGTTTGAATCCAGGATAATGCTCATGGAACAAGTCAAGTGCATTCTGCTTGGCCTTGAGTTCCTGATGGTCCCATGGTATATTGGCCTTAAGGTGATGGCGTGCTAGACTTCTGACAGCCTCTTGTATATTAGCCCACTCTTCATTATTGCACTCAATGGCTTCATGGATCTTCAATGTCTTTTGATTTTTAGGCTTTGGTATAAACCCCACATTGTCTCCCTCCCATGCTGTGATAGGTTTTCTGTGGGCTTTATCTTTGGGCACTGTTGTTGTGCTTCAAAGACAGTGTGGTGTTCCTCTGCTGTTACATCAGGAAATGGCTCAATTCTTGGCTGTGACATTGAGCTACTTGAGCTCATTCTTTGCAGCAAAGATACTGCTTTCTCTACCTGGGATATTGATTGCTCTACATGTATTATCTGCTCATCCTGTTTCTGGACTACTTCCTGATTTCTCTGGGCCATTGCATCTATCCTATCAGCCATTGCACCTAATTGCTTCATTAATGCTTTGGTATGAGCTGACAACATACTTGCTAATATGGGTGGTGGTGATGTTATCATGGCCACTTGCTGATTTTCAATAGAGGGTACTGAGTTTGCTACATCCTCATCTGCCTGAGCATAATAGCCAGCTTGTGGCTCTGCAGAGGTTCTCAATTGCCTACTTGACTGAGAGCCTGAGGGGTCCGCATTATTACCTTCAATGGGCACACTGTTCACAGGGCCTTTTTTGGATGTAGCCCCGCTTGTTGCACTGAATGTCAAAGCAAGCTGTGGTCAAACCGTTCTTCTGTTGCTGTCAGCGGTGGGGTTTAGTTGAGAACCAGATGACTTTGCTTTATTTTTAGGCAGCATATATATGGAAGTGAGTCAAACCAAAGGGGAAATAGAGTTACATATACGTGTGTATGTGGTGCCACAACTTTATTTATAATGCTTACTATGGCAGGTCATCATTGAATCTTACATTCATGTAGGTGCAATGTCTCAAATACAAGACTGTCTTAAGTTCACATGAGTATTGACCAAAAAGTGATATAATAGCGTTACGTTGTTGAAGGTCAAACTGTTTGCCCCATGGACAAGACTACTTTGACTCAACGCTGTTGTGGTGGTGTATAGGTCCAAGGGAGAGATACGTCCAACACTTCTCTAGTGTTTTGCGTGTGGGGTGTTCACTGGGTGCAATAACCTCTGTCAAAAGCTTGCTAGGAATACTTGGGTTCTGTCTCTAATCTAATGTGAAGGGGAATAAAGCCACAAGTTTGTCAAGGGAAAACTACTGAGCTACAATCCCCAACTTAGTTGGCGTCTTAACAAAAGTATGTGCTGGGTTCAGCATCCTTTGAGATGACAATGTACTAAAGCTTCCAAAGCCAAAACAACTGTAAACCCCACCAGCAGGGACTTGATAAGAATGCAGCTGTGGTCAATAGTTACAGAGACAGAAAAGTATCTTTGCCTGTACAAGAACAAACTTGGGAAAGAATCAAATATAACAAAAGATACCTACTCTGAGTATTCCTCACAAGTAGTGCCTCCAAGGTCAGTTGGCTGTCAGCGCGGTTTCCTGGGAGTGTCCTGTGGTCTGGGGTTGGAAGTTCAGGTAGCAGCAGGTAGCAGTGATCACACTAATCAACAAGTTGGTATATTGATAAAAGGGATGATGATGTATTGTTGAGTGATAGCCTCCCTTATATACTTTTCTTACTGGCTAAGTGATTACTAATCTTGGTGTTCCAGAAGGTTCCGGATATCAATAGAAATCTTAATGACATCAGAATGACCTAAGAATGCTCTAAGTAGGTGCCAGAAGGTTCTAAGAGGCACAGCACATCCAACCAATCAGGAATCAGTATTCTGAAGCCTGTGTAACATAGGGATACCATATATGGTATGGAAATGGTAGGTATGGTGACATGGGTTGATCATGCATCACGGGTACTGGCACGGGTACTTGCCTAAAATATAAGCGCTTATAGCTAGTAATCTACATAAAGTGAGGGGTAACTTATGTAATAAGGTAAGCAGGGGTGATAGTCAACCAGCTTATGGGATAGTACTGATTGAGTAAGACAAATGGGATAAAACTAAAATAAATGTAGTAGAGATATAGGGAAGTAGAAAATGAGGGAATGAGCACATCTGTCAGTGGGTGTCACTGTCACCCCACTACATCCACCCCCCTCTCAGCTTTGAACTTGGGTCAAAGCAAACTACTCTTGATGTGCAAAATTCCTATTCTTGAATAACTTAAGTTGGTTTCCAATAACTGGTGCTCTCAACTGGGTGTTGTCAAGCTCAGATATGTAATAACTTCCATTTCCAATCACTTTGGAAATGAGGTAGGGGCCAGTCCATTTGTTGTCAAACTTCCGACTCCATTGTTTGTCCTGTTGTAAGAGTCTTGGAGATATTGGAAGTGATTTGGAGAACAAGTAGATTATATGGTTTTCACTTAATGATTTATTGAATGTAAAAGTAGTATTTATACTTTTACCTGGTCTTGGCATTACAAACACGTAGGATAGATTAAGGAAGGTCCCAAGAACATGTGTGCAAAGTTTGGGGCTGTTTGGACAACTTTGAGAATTTTCATGTTCTAGGTACCTGGTATTTTGGTGAAAATATTCTAAGTAAATCCCAACAAGGAATTTGGTCAGTATTCTCTAGGATTTGAGGGTGATGATATAAGTGACTAAGTAAGGTGAATATTTAGGTGGAAATACAAATTTTTACAACACTCCCACTCAGCTAAATGTTCATACTGACTAGTCCTAATTTTGACCTAGGATATTCAAACTTGTCTCTAGCTAATGGTTTGGTAAATATGTCTGCAATCATTTCATTTGTAGGACAGTAAACTAAGCTAACTAAGCTATTCTCTATAGCTTCACGTATGAAATGATGTCTAATATCTATGTGCTTGGTTCTAGCATGAAAAGTTGGATTTCTACCTAATTGTATACATCCTTGATTATCTAGAAATAAAGTAATAGGCGTTTTTTGACATAGGCCTAAATCTGTAAGGAGCTTTCTTGACCACATTGCTTCTTCTGTAGCTTCAAAGGCTGCCATATACTCTGCCTCTGTAGTAGAAAGTGCTACGGTTGGTTGCTTTCTTGAATTCCATGAAATTGCTCCTTTACATTAAAGAAAGGTGTATCCTGTGGTGGATCTTCTGTCTTCCAAATTTCGTCCCCAATCAGCATTAGAGTATCCCACAAGATCCTGTTCTGAATCCTTATAAGTGTATCTTAAGCAGATATCAGCAGTTCCTTTTAGGTATCTAAAAATCCGCTTAACTGCTGCAATATGATCAGATCCATAATTCTGATTATGTTGGCTGACAACTCCCACTAAATATGAGATATCTGGACGTGTTCCAAGCATGATATACATCAGACTGCCAACCATAGATTGATAAGGAAAGTCAGGGCTTTCAGACAGCCACAAGCTCTCTTGATTTGGTTGAGTTTTCACCAAGTTAAGGTTTGTCTCCATTGGGGTAGCTGCCGGTTTACAGTCTTCCATTTTGTACTTCTTTAGTATATGTTGAATATACTTGGATTGGCTTAGGGTAATAGTCTGGGTACTTCTGTCTATGGAGAACTTAATCCCTAAGTAGCAACTAAGTTCTCCTAGATCAGACATCTTGACCTCCTTAGATAGGCTGGATTTAGTCTCTTCCAATGTTTCTAGGTTATTGGTCGCTATAATAAGATCATCCACATATAGAGCTAATAGAACTGGATTTGCTCTATCTGGCTTATAGTATATACTATAGTCAGCATTACTTCTTTTGAAACTCAAAGATTCCAAGTAAGAATCTATCTTGCAATTCCAGGCTCTTGATGATTGTTTGAGACCATATAGTGACTTTTCAAGCTTGCAGACCAAATGGGGGTTATCTTGGTCAACAAACCCATCAGGCTGGTCCATATACATGTCCTCATTAAGTTCTCCATTCAAAAATGCAGTTTTTACATCCATTTGATGAATAAAAAACTTATATTTGGCTGCAATAGCCAATATTAATCTGATGGAGTTAAACTTGGCTACCGGTGCAATGGTCTCAGTATAGTCAAGTCCTTTTGTTTGAGAGTATTCTTTGGCTACAAGTCTTGCTTTGTATCTTTCAATTGTACCATCAGCCTTGTATTTTGTCTAGAAGACCCATCTGCACCCAATTGATTTTTGGTTGATTGGTAATTTGACTAAGTCCCAAGTTTGATTTTCCATCAGTGCCTGATATTCCTCAGTCATTGCAGATCTCCAAAACTTTGTCTGAGGGCTATTTAGGGCCTCTTTTACAGTCTGGGGCTCATCAACATGGACTGAATAGGCATAGGTCAAGTTTGTACCCTCATTGATATAGTAATTTGGGCTATTTCTTGTCCAATTGGATCTCCGGGCATTTGATACTGGAATGATCACTTCTGGGATATTCCTGGGCACTGATTCTGGCTTAACCATGGTTGTAGAGTCCTCTGGAGTGAAAAAATTTTCATTGTTTTGCTCTGATTCAATGCTGACAATTGGTGGACTTGAGATCAAATTTTTGTCATCATCTGATGTCATTTTTTGTGAAAATTTTGAATTTTCATCAAACAACACATCCCTGGACTTGATCAGCTTCTTTGCTTTGGTATTGTAGAGTCTGTATGCCCTACTCTCATTGCAGTAGCCCAAAAATATGCATTTTACACTTTTTGGCTCAAATTTTGCCTGATTTCCGGCCAGTTTTTTGGCATATGCTGTACACCCAAATATTCTTAGATGTTCTGCACTTGGTCTTTATCCATACCATGCTTCAAATGGAGTAGAATCACGAAGTATTCTGTTATAACTCCTATTTTTAAGGTATACAGCAGTGGCAACTGATTCCGCCCAAAAATCATAGGATAATTTTTGATCATGGATCATAGATCTTGGCATATCAATTATTGATCTGTTAGCTTGTTCTGCTACTCCATTTTGCTGTGGGGAGTATGGTACAGTAGTCTCTTGCTTTATCACATGAATTTTGCAGAAGTGGATGAAGAGTTTTGAGGTATATTCTCCACCATTGTCAGAGCGTATTTTCTTGATTTTTTCACCAGTTTCTCTCTCCACCATGGCTTTAAGCTCCCTGGACTTAGACAGAGCTTCTTCCTTTCTCTCCATGAAGTAGACCCATGTGTATCTTGTATAATCATCAATAAAAGTGATTAAATACTTCATCCCACCTAAGGATAAATTTTGCATAGGTCCACACATATCTGAGTGAATTAGATCTAATTTTTTCTTAGTTTTGATTAACCCAGAGCTCTTGAACGGTTGTCTGGCTTGTTACCCATATATGCAGGCTTCACAGTGCTCCAAATTAGCTGGGGGATCAATTTTCACTCCAGAAATTAGCTGATCTTTGATCATTTTGCGCAAATAATCAAAATTGATGTACCCAAATCTCCTGTGCCAAAGCATTGGTGTTTCTTCATTTAAGTTACTTATATTGGCGTCCAGATATGATGGAATATAAGTCAACTTGTATGGATTCTGATCTCTGATGCCTGAAGCAATATGAGCACCATTTTGATCAGTGATCCTGCATCCAGAATTGTCAAAACTGAAACTGAGTCCTTCTGCTGTGGCCTTGCTTACAGAGAGTAGGTTCTTGGCTATTTCTGGTACATAGAGTACTTCTTTAAAGGTCAGTGTATGGCTTCCTTCACTGCTTCTAAGGCTTACTTGGATAGTTCCTTCTCCCACTGCATCAAGTGTTCTATTGTCAACCATGAAAACCTTCTTAATTGGAATTTCTTGATATAGGGTAATAGGTTCTTTTTGGTGTGTAAAGTGTTGAGAAGCTCCAGAGTCAATATACAACGTCTGAGAATCCTTGTTTGTCATCATACTTAGTGCAGATATGAATAGTCTATCTTCAGTTGTTGCAGCATTCCCATATTCAGGCTTCTTTTGCTGATAATCTCTCTTTTTGAGACACCGGTCTGATGTGTGTCCTTTCCTTTTGCAGTAGTTGCAAAATAGGTTGCTGTTGCCTTTGCAGGGTCTTGGGTACCTCCTTTGTTGGTTATCATTGCTTATTAAAGCATTTTCTTCTTCCTTCTTATTGGCGCTTGATTTTCTTAATTCTTCATCCAGGAGCCTTCCATATATGTAATTTAAGGACAAATCTTCAGTTATGGACTCTAGGGCTGATATAAGGCCCTGAAACTTGTCTGTCAGGCAATTCAGGATGGTAACTATCACATCCTTTTCAGTAGTTGGTACACCCACAGATTCCATCTCATCTACCAGCAGGGTAATTCTGTTAATTAGATTTTTCATTTCTTCTCCTGGCAGCATCTTTGTAGTATAGAATTTTCTTTGCAGATACAATTTCTTGGCAGCTGAACATGACTGGTAGGTGTCTTCTAATGCCTTTCAGGCATTCTTTGCCGTTTTTGCTCTTGAGCATTGAATTAGCAATTTGTCCTTGACATTAAGGTAAATGCAGTTAAAGGCCCTTTGTTCTTTCTTCTGGTACTTTAAGGCTTCCTCTCCCACATTTTTAGGAGGGCATTCTTCTCCCATGACAATATCGCAAAGGCCTCTTTCTTGTAGCAGTATCTTCATCTTCACCTTCCACACTTGGTAGTTAGAGTCATCCAACTTTTCAGCAGAGGGAAAAATTCCAGTAATAGTAGTAGTAGACATTGCAGAGAGTGACAGCTCAGGGCTCATAACCTGTAGTAAGAGTCTAGGAGATATTGGAAGTGATTTAGAGAACAAGTAGATTATGTGGTTTTCACTTAATGATTTATTGAATGTAAAAGTAGTATTTATACTTTTACCTGGTCCTGGCATTACAAACACATAGGATAGGTTAAGGAAGGTCCCAAGAACATGTGTGCAAAGTTTGGGGCTGTTTGGACAATTTTGAGAATTTTCATGTTCTGGGTACCTGGTATTTTGGTGAAAATATTCTAAGTAAATCCCAACAAGGAATCTGGTCAGTATTCTCTAGGATTTGAAGGTGATGATCTAAGTGACCAAGTTAGGTGAATATTTTGGTGGAAATACAAATTTTTACAACATGTCCAAGGTGGAATCATAGAGTAATACTGGGTCTCCTAGTGATAGTGGTTTTGGTCTTGTTGCGTGTGATTTGTCAAAGGGCACCTTGTTCTTCAGTTGTGTATCCTTAAGTTGTTCAGCAGCTCTGCTGATATTCAAGCCATGGTGATCAAGTTGCTGTATGCAAGTTGCAAGGAGGTCTTCAGTCTGC
This sequence comes from Basidiobolus meristosporus CBS 931.73, assembly GCA_002104905.1. Lineage (NCBI taxonomy): Eukaryota > Fungi > Basidiobolomycota > Basidiobolomycetes > Basidiobolales > Basidiobolaceae > Basidiobolus > Basidiobolus meristosporus. The sequence goes on from MCFE01000839.1 coordinate 28,698, forward strand.
ATATAGGATCTCCAATTCAATGAGTTCCAAGTGACTGTGTTTAACTCAACTGGTAGTATGCAGTCATGTCCATAGAGTAGTTTGAGTGGCAATAATCCAGTTGTTCTCTTGGTAGTAATTCTATCTGCCCAGAGTGCAAGATGTAATTGTTGTGGCCACAGTGTTGTGTTATTCTCACAGGCCTTGACAAGAGAGTTCACCAATGGTCCATGTCCTCTCTCTATCATTCCATTGGCTTGAGGGTGGTAAGCTGTTGTAAAAGCAATGTATATCTTGTACTTTGAGCACAACTCCTGGATCATTTGGGATGTCATCTCTCCTCTGTCAGCAACAAACTGTTGGATGCAGCCAAATCTGCAGATGATGTCTTCAAGTATAAATCTCCATATGGTATGGCTCTTGTTGTTGGGCAAGGCTCAAGCCTCTGCCCATCCACTGAGGTCATCTCTAGCAACAATCAGGTACTTTTTTGATCCAGCTGTTGGCATGTGGACAAGGTTAATACCAACCTTTTGCCATAGACAGATTTTGTAAGTAGGATGCAGTGGTTCTTCATAACGCTTGGAGGATCTCTTCTGGCAGGCTACACATGACTCAACAAAGTGTTGAATATCATAGTACATGTTTTCCCAGTAGTACCTCTGAGCTGTGGTATTGTAGGTGGCTTCTTGTCCTCTAGGTCCTCCTGGTTCTCCTTGGTGTCATGATGTTCAGTTGCTCTTGAGGGGTAGTGACTACTCTTCTTGGCATAAGTCCAGGCTTCACTTGCTTAAAGAGAAGATCATCTTTAAGAGAGTAGTGGTGTGCCTTCTTCCTGACTTTTCTAAACTCCTGAATTTCCATCCAACTAGGTTTCTTAAGTGTCCTTAGATATTCCTTGATCAGACTCCAGGTAGTTCTCTCTTGGTCTTTGATGGCAATCTGTCGGATCTCTGCATCAATAATATCATCACAGTGAGGGTCCAAGTCTTCAATTAATTGTGGTCCCTTCCTGGAGAGTGCATCAGCCACAACATTTGTCTTGCCAGGGATATGTCTGACCTCAAAGTCAAACATTTTCAGCCATGCCATCCATTGGTTTGTGGCATCTTCAGGTAGGTCAGGCTTGTTGATCATTCCTACAAGTGGCTTGGCATCTGTCTCCAGGATAAAATGTGTCATGTAGAGTTGTGACTTCAGTTTCCTCAGCATCTTTGCAACTCCTATTAGTTCTCTCTAATCTGTGAGTATCTTTGTTCTCTAGGAGAGAACAGGCAGCTCTCATATCTGCAGGCATAGCAGTTGCCATTTTCATCATCTTGTCCAAGTAGTGTTCCAGCTCCTATAAGGCTTGCATCCACTGTCAAAATAGGTGGGCATTTGTGTTTTGATAGTCAAAAGGTCTTAGAACTGGTGGAGTTACTAAGGCCTCTTTCAGTAATTGCATGGCTTCTTCTTGCTCTTCTCCCCAGATAAATGGGGTATTCTTTTCTGTAGTTGGTAGATTGGTTCTGCTATTGCAGAGAATCTTGGGATCCAGATCCTGAAGAACCCACAAGCTGCCACAAAGCCACAAGCTTGTGTTAGACTTGTGGGGGTAGGCCAGTTGCATATCTTTTGTGTCTTGGAATCTCCAGGTGAACAACCAAAGGTGTTGCATTTTTGTCCAACAATGGATATCTCTGATACACCAAAGCTGCTTTTCTCACCACTGATGGTGAGTCCAGCTTCTTCAATGGCTCCTAATATGGCATCATTGTCTGATATATGGTCATAGACAAACTTTCTTACTCCAGGCATGACTTCAGTGGTGTCCCAGGTTTTTGGTCCTTTGATGCCTATGTCATCAACAAAGACAGCAAGTTTCTCAGGTATAAACTGGTATAGCACATTCACCATGCATCTCTGGAACTGAGCCACAGAGTTTGTAGCCCCTTGGCTGAGTCTTGTCATCCTTAAAAGTCCAAATGGTGACTGTAGTGCAAGCATATCTCTTGATGTCTCATCAAGGGGAATCTGGCCATATCCTGAGTAGAGATCATATGTTGAGTAGATGGAGTGGCCACTAAAGCTTTCTGCAAAGTCATCAATAGATGGAGGTATAGCAGCATCTCTGATAGTGACAGCATTTGCAGGTTGCATGTCTTGAATGAATTGGAGCTTTCCATTCTTCTTTTTGGTCACAAACCATCTGTTAGCATAGGGTCCATGGCAAGGTTCTAGGATACCAGCTTCTATCTTCTTCTTAAGTAGGTCATGCACATCAGCTTGGAGTCCTCTGGGCAGTGGGTAAGGCTTAAATGACTAGGGTGTGTGGGGCACTGTATGAATCTTGATAGGTGTTTCAACGAGTGTCTTTAAGAGCCCCATCTCCTTGTAAATATATGAGAAAACCTTATCATGCCTTTTCAAGGTTTCTTCAAATAATAGTATCTCTTCTGGTGTAAGATTTCCATCAGCAAAGAGGTTCGTCAACGTCAACATAGGTGGAGAGGCTGATAATATTGG